>JAJJMA010292229.1:0-14066 GCA_023529015.1 Papaver nudicaule
CTTGACATACCAACGCTAGTGGGTTTGACCGGACAATGCCCTAACACCAGTAATTACCTCCCTCATGAATGTGCAGAAACAATTTCCGCTTTCCCTGATGATCGAACTCGTGAGATTTTGCCATTACCACTTGCACTTCTTCCCAGCTTAAACATCTTAAGGCTCAATTGTCAAAGCTTCTCCTTTATAATACCCATCTGTAATAAAAAACTACGCAACCTTTTTCGTTATTGCGAGGGCCTCCGCTTCATTACCTGGTAGCTGGCTGCTCCTTAGATAGTTAACGTATGGTTGTCTCCATTCGAGTTCTTCGATCGTGCAAACTTCTGATGGTTGTGGCGGTGATTGACACTCAGAACAGTTGCGCGCTTTGTAACGCGGCAACCTGGGTTGCCATTTCGGGCCAATAAAAACCCTTCCGTCGTAACCATTGATATAGAGGGATTATTCCCGAGCGCCCACATGTTTCCCTATGAATCTGCGTCATGAGCTTATCCGCTTCTTTGCTCCCCACGCATCTTGCTAGCGCACCTCCTGCCATTCTATAATATAAGTGATCTTTGATGATCACAAAGGATTTCAGCGTCTTAAATATCATGGTTCTCTTCTCCTTGGGATTTTCGAGTTCTTTCACCACGCCTCTCCTCCAGTCGTTTCCTTCTTCGAAATTCATTTCTTGTAACCATGTGCTGGGAAATTCTCTTTATTTTATGGCGATTGATCCCTCTTCATTGTCGTTCAAATGTATCTTTGCCGCTAGCGTGGCTAATTCGTCGACAAGTCTGTTCATAGATCTTCCCGTGTGTCCTAATTCCACCAAAGTCAGTTTAGCCATTTGCGCCCGCGCTTCTGCGCGATAAGGCGCGAGGCGTTCTTCTTTGACGTGAAAACTCCCGCTGGCTTGACTGGTCACTAGCTTAGTGTCGTCGTGTACGCGCAGGTGACAAATTTATAATTCTTCTGCGAGATTTAGCACTATCAAAAATGCTTCATACTCTGCTATATTATTGCTGCAGCTGAAGACTAATTTAAACGCGTACGAGAGCAGTTCCTTCTGTGGGGTTTCAAATACTATCCCCGCTCCTCCGTAGGAACCGTGGAATGATCCATCAAAATACATGTCCCACGCGCCTTCATCGCCGACCTCCGTGATTTCGCCTGAGATGTCTTCGTGGATATCAGCTTCGTCGCTTCCTGGGAACGCGGCTAATAAATCTGTGATCGCTTGGACCCTTATTCCTCTTGGTATCTGGTAATATGGCCCAAGTTGTGATAGCTGTAGAGACCACCGCGCCGTTCGCCCGGTTAAATATGGTCTCTCAGCTAAATAGACCATGGAGTTCGCAGCAGAAATCACTACCGTCTAGTGGGCTAGTAGATAGAGTCTTAAATTTTGGAATGCATATATCAGAGCCAAATATACATGCTCGATCCGCGGGTACCTTGTCTCAGCATCCTTTAGGACGCCGGTCACATAGTAAATTTGAAGGAGTTGGTCGTTCCCTAAGTCTTAAGCGAGAAGGGCTCCTATGGCCTCTGTTGTATACGCCAGATATAAATGCAGTCGCTCCCCAGGTATAGGTGGTCGTAGGACGCGTGGACTTGTTAAAAATTTCTTTATACTCTCGGAAGCGCTTTGTTGTGCTTGTCCCCACATAAAAGGGGAGCTCTTCTTCAGAAGCGGGATGAAGGCTGTCATCATTTGTGCCAGACCCGGTATAAACCTTCGAACGTACGATATTTTCCCGAGGAAGCTCTGAAGTTCTTGGACGCTCGTAGGCCTATCCATGCTTAATATTGCATGCTCCTTCCCCGGGTCTACTTGGATTCATTTGTTTGTGACCACGAATCCCAGAAACTTCCCGGATGTAACCCCGAAAGCGCATTTTAATGGGTTCTTTTTTAGCTTGTACTGTCTGCATCGCTCGAATACTGCACGTAAGTGCTATATATGGTCTTCCTTTTTATTTGATTTAACTACGATGTCATCGACATACACCTCCACATGTTTGTGTATCATAAAAGATAGAAACCATGTCCCTCTGATAAGTGGCCTCGACGTTCTTCAGTCCTAACGGCATCACCACATAGTAGAAACATCCAAAGGGTGTTTGAAACGCGGTTTTATGCGCGTCAGTGGCGACCATTTTGATTTGGTTGTAACCACTATAACCAACCATGAATAAGAACATTTGGTGGTCACTGGTCGCGTCTACTAACATGTCAACGTTATGCACGGGGAATTCATCTTTTGGCAGGCTCGGTTTAGATCCCTGTAGTCGACATAACATCGAATCTTGCCATTCTTTTTCAATACTGGGACGACGTTTGCAAGCCAAGGCGCGTTTTTGATGGGTTCAATGAATTTCGCTTCTACCAAGAGTACTACTTCTTCGTT
Source organism: Papaver nudicaule (assembly GCA_023529015.1). Taxonomy (NCBI): domain Eukaryota; kingdom Viridiplantae; phylum Streptophyta; class Magnoliopsida; order Ranunculales; family Papaveraceae; genus Papaver; species Papaver nudicaule. Next base: position 2,399 of record JAJJMA010292229.1, read on the forward strand.
TATTGCTAGAGCGACGTCCTGGTGGAAGTTGCGGCTTCTCTGCATTACCGGTCGAGCGTGCGTCATCACTTTCAAAGAATGAGCAACTAACTCAGCGTCTAATCTTGACATTTTGTTGTATTTGTAGGCAAAAATATCCTTGAATTCCTTTAATAGACTAACCATTATTTCTCGTTCATCCTTGCTCAGCGTCTTGCTAATCTTGATCAAGCGTTCCTCTGTGTCTCCTATGTTGACCTCTTCCAGTTCGTCCAGAGAGGGTAATTATACAAGCTTTTCTTTGGGGTGGGAATATACGGTTACCTCCTTATTCTTCTAGAGATAACGTCGTTTCATTTGTCGCTGCCTCGCATATTTGGTTGGTCGGCGTCATCTCTGCTAATTGCTATAATCTGTATACGTGTCCGCCGTTCTTAGTGGTGAAACGGTGGAATTATGGCTCTGGTTCAACTTTTTGTCTTTTCATTTCACTTGGCGCCCCCAATCACTTTGGGTCAAACACCGAGAATTTCTTTCCTTCCTCGTTTGGCCTTTTCGCTTTGGACACGTTCAGTCGAGAAGGGATAAAGACTGACTTCTTTTCCTCTTCCTCCCATTTAGGCAGCGGGATGATGCGAGACGAGCTTATTATCTCCACGTCATCTTGTCCTGGTTTGTCATAAAATACCGCTTATGCCATATACGCTTCCTCCAGTCCAAACGGATTATTGGTAGCGGGCACGCGATATTGCTTTCCACCAATGTTAGTCTTTACACATTGATGATATGTAGAAGCCACTACTCGATGATCATGAATCCAACCACGTTACAGTAACAAATGAAAAGAGGTATGATCATCTAGCATGTGAAAATGTATCGCTGATATAATCGGTCTGATCCATACTGTAAGACATATTACGCCGATCGCGTCCTGGGTGTGCCCTCCAAACCCTCTTACAACGGCTTTTCGTGCTCTGATGTCTTCCCTCGGGATTCCCAGCAGATCCAGGGTGTGTACTGAGATAAGATGCAGTGAAGCTCCTCCGTCGATAAACACTCTCCTTAATTGCTGTCTATTAATGGTCGTTGTGAGATATAAAGGACGAAAGTGCTCTCCAGGAATGCATATATCGATGTCATCGAAAGTTATCCAGCCCTTGGATAAAGCTTGATGCCCAGATGCTATGTCGGCAATTGCTTGGGACGCTTCTTTTATCTGATTTTCACTAAAACCAAGGGAGTCGAAGAATTGTTGAGCGATGATAGTTTTAGAAAACTGAAAGGCTACTCCACTCGTTTATTCGAAAACTGGTTTCTCGGTGACCAATTCGCAAACTTCTTCTCTGGTATTTTCCCACGACATCCAATCTTCGTCCCGTGGATCATGAGAAATCATCATGACATTATGCTTAGGCATAGGATCTGTGTCTATCTTTTGTCGTCCGAGATCGATTTCTCCAGAAGGATGCTCGTACCCCATGGCAGTCGAGGGTCGGGTGACTTACTCTCCGATGGTAATGACAATAACGATCATGAGTTTTATCTACCGTATTTTTTTCTACTACAACTGGAGATATATTAATTTATCCATTAGCTGCCCATTGGCTGACCAAGTTTCCAATTTGTTCCCTAGTGCAAGGTATAGGTGGTGGTGGATGGCTTTGATTGTTGAGGTTGTTTGTGGCTCGCCTACCTTGTGGGGTATCGCCTTGGTATGCTTGAAACACGGTCGTTCGTTTTCTTCCTGGATTCGGTCCGCTGTCGGATACTAGCCTGCACAACGAGTTGACTGAATTATACCAAGTCTGTTCCATCCTCGTCTGTTGGAATATTCCAAGACAACCAGACACTCGCACCGTGGCTTCTTCTAGCTCTACAAACGTCTGGAACTGAAAGTTTGATAGGGCAAAACGCAAGGTAGCTGTCATTCTTCCGACACAAATTTCTACCAGCCTGTTCTCGGGTACGTCCTCGCTCATTTTGAGCGCATGACTCCTGAATCTGGTAATGTACTTCATTGGATCCTCATTTATTCCCATTGAGGTACGTGCCAAATCCACCATAGTTACTCGCCTTTTCGCCGAGAAGAATTTATTTAGAAATAGACGCGCCATCTCTTCTCATGAGGCGATACTCCCGGGCTTAAGGTTTTCGTACCAGGTGTAAGCGGTGTTTGATAATGACTTGGAAAACTCTTTCATGCATAGATTCCCATCTCGAGCATTTTCATTCATTGCTGAAAGAAAACGACTGAGGTGTTCCTGAGCGTTTCCTTGTCCTGAATAAGTTTTAAATTTTGGAGAAGTGTTAATGGATAAGTTCTGTTGGGTATGGTGGATCCAGAGAACTGTATCCGCTACATGATAATGCTCTACAATATACTTAGCTAAATCTTCTTTAGAGATTCCTCCGCTCGACGCGCTTTGGATGGCCTCCTCATCGTTGGTTTCTTTAGCGACAACGGGTATCTGAACTCCAAACGTAGCTTTTGCGTTGCTTGGTTCATTAATTACTCCGGCGGTTAATCGTCTCCCTAGGCGCTGACGCATTACCTTTCTGTTTCATCATGGTTACTAGCTGATGTTGTCTTTGCGCGTGCGCTTCGAACTCTCGTTGCATGTCCTCTATACTTAGGTTTCACGCTTCATTGTTGGTCGACGTGCCAGCTCCTTTGATGCCTTCCGATCGCGCTGTCTTCGTGCTCGGAATCCCCACTGAGACTCTTTCATTCCCCCTCGCCTCTTCAGAGTCACTATCAATCTGATTATGCTCCACCAAGATGTACCCTCCATCTGGCTCCGCGATTTGCTTAACGTTCCTTCCAGACGCGGTTGAGACATCCTGAGCAGAGTGCATTCCGCTGGACTCGAAATCGGACTCCCACTGTGGTCACCAAATGTGAATGGTGATTATGGAAGTCTGGTCCGAGTTACAGAGGTATAGGTCTCTCTCTCTCTCTCTCTCTCTCTCTCTATATTTTAGGAGTAATCTCACACTAATCCCCCAAAAAACCTCTCTAAATGGCCTTGTTAAGGAACTATTTATAAGGCTCTCCATTTTATCCCAAGTTGACATGTGTCCTCCCTTTTCTATTTTCATAATTTCCACTCATTATCCCTAATCCTCTCTTGACTCTTCAGTCCAAGTTTTTTGACTTATCTCTAAGTAGGCCTTGTTGGACATGTTTGAGGCCTTTTAGGCCCTACTGGGTTGGGTTATCCACATAATACATTTTGAAGTACTTCAAAAAGGCAAGAATACAAAACGCCGAAAAGTGTATTGGAAAGGTCAGGTAATCTCTTGTAGTTGTAAGCAATTTGAATTTTGTGGCATACTTTGTCGTCACAAATCTTTATTCATACCGGTTGCTTTTAAGATTTCTGTTAGAGCATTGCTCGGTTGAACCCACTTGAAAAGACGAGGGTACCGAGTACACCACCAATCTTTTATTTTAGTCCACCTATAAGTCAAACCTTGACCGGTTCCTGAAATCAAGAACTCAAGAACAAGATCTCTTTCAGATCTGATTGATTCACACAAGGGAGTCAATACAAGAATCCGAAAGACTATGTCAACCAACCAAGTACGATACTTTAATTATATAAGATGACTCAAATATAATGCGGAAGTAAAGTAAAGTACACACAAGATTTTGTTAACGAGGAAACTACAAACTCGTAGAAAAACCCAGGGACCTAGTCCAGTTTTGAATACTCTTAAGAATTAAGCCGCCAACACACCCACTCTCAGACTTCGGACTAGCTGGTGCAGACAATATGACCCTAATACGACTATTAGTCACAAATATTTCTCCTCAGTATTCCTACGCCTCCAACCACAGCAAGGTGGTCACGCACATGTACTCCCATACGTAAACAGACTCTCGTTACTGTCTTACGCAAGAGTTGCCTCACAGCCCGTCGCGAGGACTATCGCTACCCGACCTCCAATCAGACGATTACAACCTTATGGACAACAACCAAATAGCGGCAGGTCAAATCGCTAGATGATATCCTTGGTAACTAACAAATATTTCACCGAAGTTTTTTCACACCAAAAGCGAGGATATTGAGTTTACTTAGGCAATAAACACCTCGAGATATCGATCAAGGTTTCAAAACCTAAACTCCCGAAAGAGAAACCTTGTCGTCCCAGTTGGAATCAAGCAGATATTTGTAGCAAGTACGATATGATATGACCGTGAAGAACGATGTACCTGCAAAGAACAAATCCAATAAGAACGATCTTGATTCCACTCAATATCTATAGTTTAGGCACACAAACCGAAAGCGGCTTGCTGACAAATCCAGGTTAATAGATAAAGAGTATGTTCTAATCACAACGATCTTGAGTGGCCTTATATCAGAAGATAAGGACCTTAGAATAAACAAGATCGTTAGGTTTGATAGACGTGATAGAACAGAACACAAGTACAATACAAAGAAGACTAGTAAACATAAACTAGTTTCCCGTAAGAGGTACTTCTAGGCTTCGCGATCCCAAGAGAAGACTTTCCCGCAATTCTAGACCGATAGCAAAAGCTCAAAGGTAACTGAAAAGAAAAGCGTCAACACAAGCTTACAATTCCGAAGAAGAGCTTGGCCAAGGGGATTAAGCTTTTAAGAGAGATACCACTCCTATTTATATTGACTAAGGCTTTAGCTTTGAAATGAGGCAAAGTTAATTTCGGAAATTCCAAAAAGCACATTTACATAATAGTTCCGAAATTCCCTATTTAGTCTCACAGCTTTTAATGAGAACTAATACTCTAGCATTTTACATTTAAGAAAAATATATTCCATAAAGAAAATATATTTTCGAAACATGTTTATCCAAGAGCAATCAAAGCAAATAATATCTTAAGGTATATTTGGACATCTCTTATTAATTCGAAATATGGTTCTTACCAAATATGACCCCTGGGAAAGATCTCAATTCGAAAACGTGTCCTTAGTTTCGAAAATCTCCTTAGATATTATTACTTCCAAATGTCGTCACCAGCTTTATAATGTCGATATTACTTCCTTGGTATTGCTGGGCTAACCAGACGAACCTAGGTGGAAGTGGGATCTAGTCCAACGTGGTTCAACGTTCCGCATAAACACATCATAACAAACGTGGACAAAGCCTTGTGTGTTAAGCTTAAGTGAACACATTGGTTCAGACATTCTGAATCACGCAAATAGATATACCATTGGAAGTACGTTGCGAGATTCCACGAGTAACTAGCAAAATGTTAAATCTCCTGAATTCTTGATTCCAATATAGATGTCACATTAATGATATCCAAGAATTCAAATCAAAACATCAAATGAATATTTGATCAAGTAGTAAAGCATACGAAGATTTAATCACGTACAATATTGATCCGAAATCATGTGTCCACTAACTATAGTGACTAACCATATTTCAGATGATGACTCAATCCCACTTAGTTGTACATTGAAGATGAACGAATTCAAACTTCAAACCGAGAATATCAAACTCATTAATTCGTTGAAGCACAAATAAAAAATGTAGAGTTTGAACTTCGAATTTACGCATTCTGAGTCAACCATATTATGGTTTCGAACGTACATCTGTTTTGGCAGAAACCAAATTAAGGTTTCGGAACCTAAAGTTCATTATATGACCAGAACCATATTTGGGTTCCCAAATCAAGTTTCCATATAGCTAAACCTAAAGCTTGGTTTCGAAATCTAGATTCTGTTTAACAAAACCTTGGTTAAGGTTTCGAAACAAGAAACACATATTAAATTCTTCACAAATGTTTGGAGTCGAACTTGAGAGTCCATGTGGTCGAGAACCGTTTCAGCATCACACCTTTTTAGCCTCGACGCACAGGAATATATTTCCCGGTTCACATAAACCTTTAGGAAACCCCAGGGTCTTTTCGACCTTTTAGATCTCACATGGTCAAGACACATTGGCCTCGATTCTCAAGTCACTGTCAGCCACACAAACATAGTTTCGAATCTGTTATATCTCATTGGTCACAATATTTAAGTTTCGGACCAATAGCTTATGAATGCGAAAACCAGATTTTGGTTTCGAAATCAACGTTAGTTTTACCAAAACCTACATTAAGGTTTCGAACATTGATAATTCATAAGTTGAGATACACAAATATGGTTTCTGAATCCAAAAGTGAGATATGGCATACAAGATGTTCATATACAAAATAAAATGAATGATTCAAAACGTCAGAGTTCAGAGCCAAACCATGACGTCGTATTCGACTCTCAGAATAGCAGTATTTCGAGTCTACACAACATAAGTGTGAGTCACAATCTCTCTTACATTGGCTCATATAAATATATGCAATCAATCCGATAGAGCCAGACTAGGTAAGAAGAGACACAATACTGTGATGGATCAAATCCCGTATTACTACCGAGATAACATCACATTGATATATCCAACTCGAAAAGGTTTTTGGAAAAACCTTTATATTAACTTAGAGTCGGAGAAGAAAAGAAAGCTCTAAGAAATATTGGAACGTCATAACTACACACTAATACCACAAGTGGTAAAGCGGAGTTATCATAAGACACACTGATCACAAGTGATCAAGGCATAACGTAAAGCTCAAGCTGAGAGTTATGTTTATGTCTTTTGTAGCATAAGTGTAAAAGATAATGGAATCGCGTTATTTAGATTCACTAACCTGTTGAATGATGAAGCCGGATGTCTTCGTTTGATCTTTAGTCTTTCTTCAACTCTTCAACTAGTGATTCTAAATCCTACCAAAATCTTCCACAACCCAAATCTAACTCTCACATGACTTCACCTAATTGTGTGTTGTTTAGCGGTCGAGTTTTGATCACTAAAGTTGACAACTAAGCTTGACATACCAACACTTAGTGAGGTTGATCGAGCCATGCTCTAACAATCTCCCCCTTTGTCAATTTTAGTGACAAAAACTCTTTACATAGATGGACGAGAAATTTCAAACCTAAGTTCTACGCTTCGAGTTCTTCTACTTAGCTTGACAACACACCAATAGTACCTGCAACATATGTCAGTCTGCATACAATATATGTACTATTGAAAAATACTGATAACCAATACACTTACTCCCCCTGAATGTAAGTTCGGATGTCTATCAATCTCCGACATATTGTTATCACCTGTAGCACAACGCGAAAGTATACAGTGCTAGTAACATCAAGTGTTACTCCACCTTAGTTCATGCTTTCAAGCATTTTTCAATATATGCGCATGCATTTTTCTCCCCATATGACACTGCTTTGTCAAAGACCAAGCACTGACCGAAGTCAAGCTATCGATATTTCTCCCCCTTTTTGTCAGAAATAATTGACAAAGGGTTTCGAAAATATATGGGTACGAGATAAATGATCAAGTTCAGAGAACTCGATTCAACATATAAGAATGATCGCAATGACACGGGTCGACATTTCGACAAGTTACACAAAATATATGTATATATGATAAGCTCAAGCAACCTGTCAGGAAATACAAAAGATATAAGAAGATAACAATTATATTCCCTATATATTCCACAACCACGCTCCCCTAAAGATATATTTCTATTAAGCACAAGTTCACAAAAGAACTCTCCCCCGTTGGTTGTCATCCACTCGGACATGAGAACAACGGAACAGTCTTAACCAGAGAAAGACTTAGACTTGGTTTTGGGTTTTCGAACACGTCCGTAGTCATACTAGATTATACCAAAAACCATTGATTTATGCGTATACTATAACTCCTAGTCAAAAAGACACAAGGATATCCAATAGTATTGTGACTAGCATAAAATCCGTATCCTCCTTACATAGTTATACTCATACCTGCAACACAATCGTTAGTACAAACATAACAGCCACAAACATAAGGAGGCCTATGATATCAAGATATTAAAATAATAAAGATCGGCTCCATAGGAGATAAATAATTAACTTGATAACCTGCAACATACATCCATAATAGATTTGGAAATATTAACTCAATGTTGCATTCGAAACTCACGTACTATTTAGGTTTTCTGATTTTCTAATTTTTATATTTTTCAGAAAATTGATTCGAAACTGTGTGAACAAATACAACATACACACATATAATTTTTTTAATTTTTTAATTAATTTTCATGGGCAGATTCGAATCAGACGCAATAAAATAATAATAATTTTATTTAATGTTTTTCGAAACAGAAAAATAACAGAAGTAGACCCTAATAGTTTCGAAGCATAGTGATAAAACATTTCTTTATTCTTTTGATAACTTTCTCATAAAACCAACTAGAGATTGTGTACTTCTCAACTATCATTAGGAGTTTCTTGATCCACATCAAGAATTTTCATCAAATCCTGAATGTTTCTAAGTGACTCGCTTGACAAGCTTTCCTTGTTAAGGACTTGACTAGTATAGCTCTTGAGAACCATCTGGGAGCAGAGATCTCCCAAGCACTCTTCTAGTTTGTTTTGGTCTTTGAAAGCTACTTCGAGTTGGTTTTCGACTACTTCGAAATCATTCAGCATCTCTCCAAAAAGATCAACTTGAATCAAGTCTTTCTTCTTTCCACCAATATTAGCAATCATACAGGTTACATGTCTCTCACACAGAGAATTTGTGAGTTCAGTTTCCTGATTCGAGTCATCAACAACTCATTCTTCAATATCTGCATCCTTACCCAATTCCATGTTCTTCATTAATGCTTTCCAAGCTTTTTAGAAGAGATGTAGGAGATGATATCGAAATACACATCTTATATTGGTTTAAAGTGTACAGATAAGGAAATTACTTTCGAAAATAATAAGTTTCCGAAAATAATAGGGTGTAATGTTTCGAAAGTATGTTCACAACCGGGAAAGAAATATTTCGAAACAAAAGATCTCGATTTTTGAAAAATCTGGTAAGAATTTTTCTTGAGAATGAGTAGTTTATTTTAATGTTTATTTTATAAACATGCTTACTTTAAATACTTTATTTTGTTTTCTCTTATTTATAGATATAGGTGAGAAAACATGGATGTTTATTTCCGAAACTAGTTAAGAGAGAAAATCTCTCCTGGATTTGCAAGATTATTTGAAGATCTAGGCTTATTTCTTCTTCTATTTTTCGTATGTTTGGAATTATTATGAGTCATATTACACTGTTTGCTGTAAATAGTCAGTTCCCTTTCGATTTCCTTCAAACTTTTTCGAAGTGAGGAAATAAACTGAAAACTCTTGGAGGAGTCCAGACAGGATTCACGACAGTGAGAGTTACACCACAGAAATTACAAACTGTATCAACTGCATTAGGACTTTTTCTTTCCAAGTAGGAACTTGTCATGCTCATTGAGTCTCCACTATGAGTCTGTTGAGTATTGAATCCAAGACCGCTAGAGTCTCCAAAGGACTTTTGACCAAACGGCATAGCAGAGACTTTTTGAGAACTTCCTGATAGTCTTTGAAGGTCACGATATAACATTTCTATTTTACTCACCTTCAAAGATATGGTTCGGGCGAACTCATCACGAAGTTTTTCAAGTTCACTAGTCTTGTCGGATAAAGTCTTCTCCCATAATGCAAGTTGATCCTTGAGAATCAGATTTTTTGATTTGAGATTATCTAATTTTTCAAGAGGTTTTGTAATAGCAATATAATCACTTTTGTCCACATATGAGATTTCTACTTCAGCAAGCAAGCTAAAATACTCACCTTTATCAACGGTTACAGAAGCTTTGTCTTGTTAAGAACAGTATTCATCTCCCCAATTCGGATTACAGTGAGTTGATCCGGATGACAATGTCGTATATGTACTATTATCTTGAGATGTATTAAGATCAGAAGATATTAGTTTAACATCAACGTCATTTTGATATTGCCACAACTTTTCGCATTCCAGAGATAGGTCAAGCAGTTTCTTTTTCTTTTCAGAGAATTCATTTTCGAATACAGTTTCCAATGTATCCCATGCCTCTTTAGAGGTTTCACAATAGAGAATATGGGTCTGTACGTTGGAATTAACTGCATTGAAGATGATGTTCAAACCATAAAGGTTTTTCTTTTCTTCTGTCTTTTCCTCAACCGTATAGTTTTGAAAATCTTTAACTTCAAGGAGTGATCCTCTTAGTTTTGGTCGAGTATATCCTTTGACAATATAAAACCATATGCCAAAATCTTTAGACATAACATAAGTTTTCATGGCAGATCTCCACCATAGATAGTTTGTCCCGTCACATCTTGGAGGTACGTTGACTGAACTAGAATCATTATTCTTATTCATGGTAATTCTTATAGATTGGATCGAGCCAAACATAGATTGTTAGATCTTAAGGTGTTTGCCTGCTCTCATATCAATTGAAAAGACGAGGGTACCGAGTACACCACCAATCTTTTATTTTAGTCCACCTTTAAGTCAAACCTTGACAAGTTCCTGAAATCAAGAACTCAATAACAAGATCTCTTTCAGATATGATTGATTCACACAAGGGAGTCAATACAAGAATCCGAAAGACTATGTCAACCAACCAAGTACGATACTTTAATTATATAAGATGACTCAAATATAATGCGAAAGTAAAGTAAAGTACATACAAGATTTTGTTAACGAGGAAACTACAAACTCGTAAAAAAAAACCGGGACCTAGTCCAGTTTTGAATACTCTTAAGAATTAAGCCGCCAACACACCTACTCTCAGACTCCGGACTAGCTGGTGCAGAAAATATGACCCTAATACGACTATTAGTCACAAAGATTTCCCCTCAGTGTTCCTACGCCTCCAACTACAGCAAGGTGGTCACACACATGTACTCCCCTACATAAACAGACGCCCGTTACTGTTTTACGCAAGAGTTGCCTCACAGCCCGTCGCGAGGACTATCGCTACCCGACCTCCAATCGGATGATTACAACCTTATGGACAACAACCAAATAGCGGCAGGTCAAATCGCTAGATGATATCCTTGGTAACTAACAAATATTTCACCGAAGTCTTTTCACACCAAGAATGAGGATATTGAGTTTACTTAGGCAATAAAGACCTCGAGATATCGATCAAGGTTTCAAAACCTAAACTCCCGAAAGAGCAACCTTGTCGCCAGTTGGAATCAAGCAGATAGTTGTAGCAAGTACGATATGATATGACCGTGAAGAACGATGTACCTACAAAGAACAAATCCAATAACAACGATCTTGATTCCACTCAATATCTATAGTTTAGGCACACAAACCGAAAACGGCTTGCTGACAAATCCAGGTTAATAGATATAAAGTATGTTCTAATCACAACGATCTTGAGTAGCCTTATATCAGAAGAGAAGGACCTTAGAATAAACAAGATCGTTAGGTTTGATAGACATGATAGAACAGAACACAAGTACAATACAAAGAAGACTAGTAAACATAAACTAGTTTCCCGTAAGAGGTACTTCTAGGCTTCGCGATCCCAAGAGAAGACTTTCCCGCAATTCTAGACCGATAGCAAAAGCTCAAAGGTAACTGAAAAGAAAAGCGTCAACACAAGCTTACAATTCCGAAGAAGAGCTTGGCCAAGGGGATTAAGCTTTTAAGAGAGATACCACTCCTATTTATATTGACTAAAGCTTTAGCTTTGAAATGAGGCAAAGTTAATTTCGGAAATTCCACAAAGCACATTTACATAATAGTTCCGAAATTCCCCATTTAGTCTCATAGAATTTAATGAGAACTAATACTCTAGCATTTTACATTTAAGAAAAATATA
>JAJJMA010292234.1:0-16815 GCA_023529015.1 Papaver nudicaule
AAACAAATACAACAATCAGGCGCCTAAGCGCAACAAGAGAGGGCAAGGCGCCAATTCAAAAGCAAAATACAAGAGCAGGAGAACCTGCATAACCACTTCCAGCTAATCCAAATTCTGGACAAACCTAAGCAATTGAAACAAAGAAACAAACTCACCAGAGCCTTAGCACTTCTTATTGGGTTTAAGCGTTCTTTTTCCTCTCCCCAACTCTTCCTTGCTGGGACCTAGATCCTTAACTGTTGAGGAATGAAAAGAGTCAACAATTCCTCCAAGAAGATTTGTCACCTCAGTTTCTTTACCTCCACGAAGAAGGCCAAGTTTGGAGCTGACAGTTTCTCCATGTTTTGTTGTTTGTTCATTGGTTTGTACTTAGAAAGCTCTTCTAACGGCTTCAATTTCTCAACAACCATCACGTCTACATCTGTTCCATACTCTAATTCATCCACTGAAACATCACCGTCATCCAGTCCCTTTTGAGGTTGATCTTCTTCTTGAATTGGTATACCTATTACATCTGACAAGGAGTTTCTCTCTTCACCATTGCAAGACTCATCTAACTCTTCAATCCTAATACCCGGGATATCATCTCCACTGTTTGTAATCACTCCCACCACTTGAGCATCAAGGCCACTCAAGTTATCCCCATCAGATGTTTCTGCTTTTCTTTACTATTTAGACGATTAACGATGCGCTGCTTTACAGTTAAGTAAGTTGGCATCTTATCCAAAAAGAACTGGCTTTGCAATAGGACACACTAGGAATTGGTGTTGCATCATGTGCATTTCGTTATTAACCCCCCTGACAGATTTTCAGTAGCAGTAGTGAAGACAGCTAAGCCATCCTTTGCAACTGCGGACTGCCCATATGAATGTACAGATTTTTTGTGTTTAATCAGAAACTTTCCAAAGTTTCTCCGTAGGAACTGGCCTGGACCGCAAGCCGAAGCCGATGACCTTACCAAATAGAAATTTAGATCCTGATCTGGTGGAAAAGGAAAAGCACTAGTTCGGCCACTGTAGTCATTCTTGACCCGATGATTCATTAAAGATAGCCAGATAGGTGATAATATGAATTCCATTAATGTTGTGGGAGACGTTGAGATAACCATGTCTAGCTTTAAAACTTACACTGATTCACTGTTTGATACTGTCTGAGCCAAACTAATTAGTAATGATTAGTCTAAACTCCAAACCCCAAGACTTGAAATGTACACTGGGATTTAGATATTGCTCTGCTGTTAGGTTGGTGAACAAGATCCAGCCACTTGACTTAAAATAATTGGGTGAACAAGTTGCCGAAGCATCCTAATTAAGGTTCCTGTACTACAATAAACCGGTGGTCCCGGAAGAAGAGTCGAAAAGGGATCTGATTAAGTAGTTTATACCGTTGGGTCCTAGGTGAAAACCCCAAATGGGAGACAACGAGATTACTTTAGAAATGCTTCAGAATTAAATCTCTTTGTCGGATGGAAACAGTTTGTAAAGGACGAATAAGTAGTAATCAAATGCATGTGGCAGATTTAATCAACACTTCATCTTCTTTCTGCTCGGAATGCAAGGAGCCTTGTTGACTCCATTATTACTTCTTCCTCTTTGGGGGACTTCTTTGTTCATGTAATGGGCCCTGATCATCTTTTCCCTCTTTTGCTTTTTCTTTATGGAAGAAGGCTTACTTTTCTTTGTTGAAGAAGAATCGCTATGAAGTATCAATGTTTTACTATGATATGCCATTATGCCAACTCGCTGATGAAATTATGCGCCCGAGACACAAAGGACGCAGATGCCATGATTATGATTCCGACAAAGAAAACCTGAATATCCCCTTTGCCTTCTTGAATGAAAACTAAAATAAAATCTACCAATCATATAATACTCACTACTAGAGAAGACACTAAAGTATTTCAGAATCAATGATACTGACTGAGTTGTCAAGTAACATATACCATCATTTACTCCACCCATCAGTGCATATCTTTCCCAAACACCAGCCTAGATATTTCTACGTGGCGTACATTGGACCATCTAAACTTTTGCCTTTCAATGCCATCAAACTTCTATTTATACATGTATAGCTTCATAGACTCTTCTTACACATATTGTTGCTCTTTATATCAAATAACCAAGCTAAAGAAAACATGGAAGAACAAAACAAGAGTCCTACTCTAGTTCGCCAAGAACAGAAGAAACCTACTCTAGATCAGCAAGAACAGAAGAATCCCACCACTCTAGAGCACCAAGAACAGAAGAATCCCACTCTAGATCACCAAGAACAGAAGATTCCAAGTACTCTTCCTGTTGATGATACATTTTCATTCTCGTCTGAAAATGAGTCATCTCAACATCAACAAGATGAACAAGAATCCGATTTTGAATTTGGATCGCTTACACCAGGTTCGCCAACAAGCGACTCGAGCAAGAATTCTCCAGCTGATTTGTTATTTTTCAACGGCCAACTCCTACCGCATGTTTTCCCGTCGTTTTCAAGTACGGATTCTTCGACTCGAACAAGCCGTACAGGTAGCATTAGGAGTAAAGATTCTTTTACATGGACGTCTCGAAGCAATAGCAACAACAGTAGAAGCAGTTTCAGCAGTAGTAGCAGTGCTGCTCAAACTAGTAGTCCAATAAGTCATGCATTAAGCCTCAACCCGACATTGAGGTATTCATTAAGTAGTGGTAATCACATTGATCTTGCCGGTGCCAAATCAAAACCCATTGTTGGAGCCAATAAGAATTCCACCACCACCAAGAAGCTAGCTCGAGTTCAACCTTATTCTTCCACTATGCCAAAATCAAAGTGGCAATTTATAAAACCGGCACCAGTTTTAACATCTACGACAGATACTTGTCGGAGTAATAAAATTGAGACGGTGGCCGTTCGTCAAAAGCCGAAAATGAAGAAGAAAATCAAGACTAAGAAGAAGAGAAGCAGATCAGTGCGATCATGGATTGGGTGGAGAATTTTCAGGTCAATTGTATGGGCTTGTAGGACATGCCATTCTCTTGACTCTTGAACCATACAAATATGAGTGTTTATATTAGATTTTGGGGTTTAATTCATTTAATGGCCATAAATATGTTTAATTTGGTGCTTGTAGTTTGGTGGTGGTAACGTATAACGGTGTTCAGATATTCAAGTTTTACAACTTTTAATACTGGATTTATTAATCGATCACTCCAACAGAATTTGATTTAAAGGAAATGCATTTAAGTTAAAGAGGACTTGGACTAAAGAGATAAAAAGGAAAAAAAGGAGAAGAGGTTGTCTTGGCTCCATTACTCTGAGTCTATGTGCCAATGCATCTGCTGCCCCACTTGCTGTCATATACATAACATTTATCGTGTAAACTTCAAAATACTAGAAAGGAAGACAACCCAGTTTCCTTTCGAATCCGCAAGGCTTTGAAAATACCAGAAAAACTTGTCCTCTTAGTCATTGGAACAGCATAGGAAAATATAAACTTTGTAACAACAAAATTGTGACTTTCACAACAAACAAAAGAAACCCCCAGAAAATGTTCTTCAATGGACATAGACACTAAAATCAGGACCCTGGCGTCCTCAAATTGGACGCGAAAAGAACCAAAGATTCTACGGTTTCTTCAAGCTATCCAGCAGCTATAATACCTCATTTGATCTTTAAGTGTGCATTAATCATACTGAGAGAATAAACTTATGCTGCACACACAGACATAGCTCCTGAAGAAACCTGTTTCAGAAAAATGTATGGACAAAATAAACACATGCAAGCGTTCCATGTCTCTGGCGCCATTTTGTTTCTTTTTTCTTCTTCTTTCTTTATTTTACTTTTACTTTTACTGTTTCCTTCAATTTTACACCTTTTTTGCCTCAGCGAGAAGCCGAGAACAATAGGAGTAAAAAAAAGCTATAAAACAAGCAACAAACACACCTCTGCACAATCACCACTTATTGAAACACCTGCAAGGACATGCTTCCAATTGCTACTGTGGTGTTAACTTCCATAAACGCACAAATGCATCCTCACCTGAACTCACAATGCTGCAGTTATCAGTAAAAGCCAACCCATAGACCCCACCTAAGTGAGCACCCTTGATGGTTACTCGGCTGGATGCGGGCTTGCTGATGTCATATATGATGACGCATGTATCAAGGGATCCAGTAGCAACCATGGTGTTATCAGGAGACCAAGCCAAACAGTTTATGCGAGCACTGTGGTACAACATATTCTTAAGCTTTACCTGCCAAAAAATAAACTTCCAAAATGAGTTTCATATGCGGATGTCCTGGATGCATTTAAACCAATTCGTCATACTGCCAAACGCACCGCTTGGTAACCTAACTGGAGAATATTTATGTTCGACAAATACTATGTGAACTCGGAAGTCCAGCCACCAATTAGATACAACTGATAGGGCACCTTAAAAATATGTATTATTTTAGTCACTTATTCAATAGCATGTGGGACCTACTACAAAATGGAATGACATAACGAATATTGAGAGCAAAAAAATCCATACTTTCAGGATGCCACATCAGTGGTGCCAACTTGATGGCTAAATTTGGGAGTGCATATAGCATGATCGATGTACATGATGCAAATGTAAGAGATCCCTCAGTTTTATGGGGATCAAGGTTAAAAAATGTTGTAACTTTAAATTGAACAGCAACATTTTTTACATCTGCATAAGGTTGAATATTGACCAGATACCAAACAGGGCCTAAAGTAGTATTTCATGACGACATATCTGAGAATCAAGGACCCTGCATAACAAGAACTACGTTTACTGGGTCGAGAATATGTGCAATTGTGCAGCAGTGATTTTAGGTGAAAGACTCATATTCTTGCAGTTTTTTTGGTAACCACTCATAACTGTTAGAAATCCCGTGTGTAAAGCATAAGACGAGTAAGAGATTGAAAGATTAAAGGATTACCTCTCGGGATACACGGTCCCAGACGACAGCTTCTCGATTGGAATCTCCTGAAGCAAACATAGACACATCCGTTGAGTAACGTATCACAGTAATGGGACCCCGGTGTTTCTCGAGGGTTGCCTCTTCTGTAAGTGTATCACCATTGATGGAGTATACATGCAATTTACCATCCTGTCCACCAACGATAGCTTCACTTCCGTCAGGTGCAATTGTGCATGCTGCGACAGCAAAGCCGAGGTCGATGGTCGACACTACTTTTAGCCCACGAAGCATGACAACTCCTGAATCAGTTGAAATGAGAGCAAGTTCAGGACAAAGCTGTGCAATGCTCAGATCCTTTGGCTGACTCCCAATATCAACGGCTTCCGCATCTCCACACTGATCACCGAGGAGAGGAGTTCTCCATACCTGTGATTTTGAAAGAGAAAACGGATTTACAAAAATACTTTCTGATGCCAGAAATACTTCTATTGATCATGTATATAGATTTCCAAGCTCTGAAACTGAAGCTGAAGCACTAAGAAATAAGACCTTAATATTAAAGATTGAAAGACCTAATTCAACTTTTCTTTCAACCCATTGATTCCAGGTTTAAACTTTGACGAATCTTTAAGGCATGTTAAATGATTTGTAACAACTAGATACTAACTACACAACCATAAATACCATAAATAATACAAAGAAATCCTGCTGATGATGGAGCATTAAGAGGATGCTAAATAGCCAGGATAAAGCAATATGCATACAATCCTACAAGTGGTTTACAAATTCAAAAAACACCAACGAAAGCAAAAAGACGGATTCTTAAATTAACCTTATTGTCGAATGCAGATGAAACAATTTCTCCTTCAGTAGCAGAGAAACATTTAATTTGACCATTTTCTTTCCTCTCTAATTTTCCACTATATCCAACCCCTTGAATCCATCGTACTATCACACCATCATAACTGCTAGATAACACGACATTCTGTCCCGGAAGAACAGACAAAGAACTGACACTTTTCAAGTGTCCAGAAAATGAATATGGGGATTTGTCTAGGTCACTTGCTGAAAATAAACTAATAGTGCCACCAAGAGAAACGGTGACAAGATGATCATTCTGCCAAAGACAACCAACGAGCATATCTTCCACTCCACCTGCGCCTGGAATTGACAAAGTTTTCTTCACCTTCCCATTACCATCCTCAGAAATCTCCCATACTTTTGCAGACTTATCAGCAGACACTGTCAGTACCTAAGCACCAATCAGCACAGGTCAAGCTAGAACTTTCCTTAACAAACAGGAAAAATAAAATAATAATGAGATAAAGGAACATGCCGATTCAGGAACTGATAGGCTTACGGTCAAGAGGAGTAAGAAATTAGTAACATGCAATAGTTGTTTAACACATTAATACAAGATGTGTTTGTAGCATGTAAACAAAAACTTGAGAGACAGAGAAACTTGCGCCTAATAAAGCAACCTTAAATTTGGTTATCAATTTAGCCAACCTAAAATACAAAAATCATATACCAATGAGGTAATCCTAGAGACAGAAATTGTCCAGATATTGATGAATCATTCCCTCTTTTTTTTTATAAATTTAAAATGACAAAAAACAGTAAACCCTTATACAATAGTGGGACCACCGGACTGGGAAAACTAATCAAACAAGTTTACTTCATAAAATTACTAACTCAACTAAGAGAGCTTAGTCGGGACCGATGAACGGATGAACTCATCGTGTGTACTATTGGGGTTGTACGATACTGTCTTTATTTTGTTGTGGCCATTGGTTTTTCGCAGAAAATAATGTATTTAATAATATTCATGAACAGCCAAAAAAAAGCAACTTCCATCACACCAACTATGGAGACACAATAAAAAAGTACACTTTTGACGGTGAATCACATGCAGCCTTGTCATCAACTGTTTAGCTCCTGATTTATTTATTTTTATGATCGGTCTGTTTAGCTCTTGATCAAAACCTCCATTTGCCTATACAACTACAAAAACTGGTCTGAGCATGCTCTTTAAACAGCATAATCATGTTAAAATGAATGTGAACTACCAACTCAGAAAAAACTATACCCCATAGAATGAGCTTAACTACTAATTAGATTTTTCTTTTATCTATACAAGATTTTTTTTTGGGGGGAAATAAGTCATATTACTTGAACGTACACGCTAAAACATTAACGTTGATTGTCACAAAACTACCAAATATGAGTTCAATGAGTTTTTCATTTTATTCTTTGCAAAGATGGGTAGGAGACCGCCAGAAATTTATTATGAAAATACAAAGTGTACATGGACGATTTCCTTTTGATATAATCAAAAAATAAATCTTTACACTAAAGCAACTCTAAGCTAATAATACAAACTGAACTTAAACTAAAGCAAACTAGTATTTCTTGACTTGGTAAAACTGGCTAGTTAGAAAGATTCTCTTTGATTTTTATGTGTCCTTCAGGCCAATTCTCCCCTTGGTTTTTTCAATAATGTATACATTTGGAAACTTCCTATGAATCAACCAATAGTTATTCCTTTTCACAGGATAACAGTAACTATGGTTCCACAGAAATCTTATTCCTGTACTTGGGAAGCGACTTAATATAAGTCAATGCAGTCATCAGGAAGATAGATTCTGCCTAAAGTATGTGATAGAGTGTAAATCCAAGACTGAAGTGGTGGTCTCGATTTTCTTATTTCGTTATATAATTAGCCTCTTAAAAGCTTGGTTTTATGTACATCTCTTGTTCTTCTCGTCAATTACTTATGTAATATTCTGTCTGATATCTCAAAGACAGAGATTCAAACAGAACGCAACACAAGGGGAAAAACAAGCTTACTTGTTTACTATCTGGACTCCAGCTCACAGCATAGATGCTTCCTTTGTGTCCATCTTCTGGTGAAAGTTCCCCCATCTTTTCTCCACTTTTAGCGTCATATAAAATACCCTTCTTGTCGGAGCTTACACTAATGAACTTGCTGCCATCTGGAGAAAATCTCACACAATTCACGAAGTTTGAATGCTCCCTGAAGTTCGTAACAATAGGTTTTCAGTGAGTAGAATATCAGCAGCTACAGTCCGTTGCTTTACTAATTCCCCCAAACTTTAAATCAAGTCTACATATTATCTAATTAATAAAGCACCTTAAATGATCAACTTAGAGCATGGAAGTCAAAACCTTTGCCTTCGCTTACAACATATCTAACTAATAAGATTTTGCACAGTATTGGTCTTGTTGTTATTTTGTGATTAGTTATTTATGACGCATTATAACCCATGGCAATATTCACATCCAGTTGACAATTGAAATCAAGTATTTATCATGCTATCATTAAATTAAACCACAAAATAGAGTACGTGGATGAAAGACAGTTCTATTTAACTAACTATCACTTTTTATTAATCATTAATCAAAAGGCCAAAGCCAGCGAATACAGGACTAGACAGAAACTGCAGTTTTTGGAACTTGTGATGTTGTACATGCTAGTGACCAAAGAACATATATATTTTGATGAGTGCCCCTCCCGATAAATGAAGTGTCCCCTCTAGGCACTTCATTAGTTCATTGCCTTTGGGTATATGGTTTTAGTCATCTGAGCAATAGATAAACATCAGAGATGTAACACATGCTATAAGATCAAACCAGCTGCTATGTTCTGTCTATATAGGGAACAGAATGTAGGTTTTCAAGTGGGTACACTACTTATCAACCTTCAACATCCATGGATAGAACATATGTTACAGCAGTACACCACCATCTACCCTACCAGTCTACCACCTTAGCAACTTTCTGCGTGTTTTCATGAAAAATTGGGAGCTTCAGAAGTCATATAAAACATTTCAGAGCTACAGTTTAATACTTTTTATAGTAAACGTGATGTAACGTGTTTATGAAATGCCAGTTTCATGTTAGGGAGGTACCCCATGCCTGCAATTAGAGACAATCCAATCCAATCTCAATCTGATTCATGTCCCAAGGCAAGCCCTATTAATGATTGGTAAGTAAGCTAATCTGGAATTGTTAATCTAACCGTACACAGGATACCTTCTTGTTTCACCGAATAAAAGTACATAACATACCTCCGTCTCCAAAATTCTTCAAAATAAGGGTTAACTTTTAACAAGGTTTCAGGTTAGCATACACATTTGGATTTAACTTTTATTTGAAGATGAAAAGAACCAAAATTATAGGGAAAATAATGCTTATTGGTGAATATGAAAATAATGTTTTTGGCTTCATTTGCAAACCCAGCAACTGCACATACAAAAATCTCAAGTATAAACAGCATCTAAATTTTCTAGGTATAAATACATTGCCAGGAAATTAAATATAACTAACCTCAGAGAATGCTTAAATTTGAATGGTGGCCCTTCATAGAAGTTTACCATAAAATCCTCACCGCAGGTGACAATGCGAAATGGTCTAGTTGGTTTGAAAGCACAACTGAGTACTCTCCTCGAGTGGCCATCAAACTCCCCAACATTAGAACCTGAGTCCCACCTACACACAAGATCATTACCAACTTTCAAATATACGAACAAGTAAACTATATAAGAATGAAAGCCATTTCCCCACATGCCTAATACATAAGAGTTCCATAAAAAAAAATACTTCACGACATCACATTCTTTACTGAAAATTGCATAACAAGAATTATAGCAATACTGCATTACATGGTTCTTTTGTAACAAATTCCATGATATGTAAGAGTCCCAACAGATTGAAAAATCAGCCACCAGCAAAACAATTCAAAGAGGACAAAAGGACGTCTTCATTCAAAATATACCCTAAAACTTTCTCCTGGACATGCAATCTACCTGTATTGCCTAAAATTGAGTCCATAACGAACAGCGAATACCTAGTCAACTTGGCTTGTATGAGCCTTACTAAAGTTACTAGCTAAAATTTCCTTTTTGTTGGGCTAATCGATTGTCCCTGAAAAAACTAGGTCTACCCTGGCAAAGTAAGATTTATCTCCCAACCTCACCAATAACAAATTTAGCTAGCAAAATGTGGTCAACAAAGACATTACAAAATGTGACTAAAACAAATTCTATAAATCAAAACGTCATCTCTGAATCAACATAATTCATTCGTAACATACACAAAATGATCATCAGAATCACCAATTGGAAAGAGAGATAGAGAGAGATCTTACATGAAAGCGCGGACAAATGATTTGCCCTTACCATCACCAGAAGCAACAATCCTCTGACTATCAGGAGACCATTGTAAATCATCAATCCTGCCAGATAAAACCTTAAATTCATTTTTAAGAACATGTTCATTATTCTTTCCCCAAATCCTAACAATCCCAGAAACATCAGCAGAAGCAATCCATTCACCATTTGGTGAGAATCTAGCAACAGTAACTTGATAAGCATGTTCACCGTAGACCGATATCTCTAATGGTCGGTCAAGATAGTGAATGATAACTGATCTACCATTACAATACACAATTGAGTTTGATTTTACATCTCCGGATATTAATATCCCTCTTCCTCTTTCGGTTGATGGTGCACAACCGTAAGTCTCTGATAGCTGCGCCATTACTCTCTTGATGTCTCTCTCTGTGTGGTTTTGTTGGTTTCAGATTTTTCTTTATGGTAACAACAAAAATGGAGAATGAATAAATAACTGACAGATTTGAGGAAGGAATGAGCAGTCTGACTTTATGAGAAAAAAGAAAAGAAGGTTTGGCTACTTAAGGGCCTGTTTGGTTAGAATTTTAAAAACAGTTTTCTAAATTCCTTTTTTTATTTTTTAAAAACGCACCCTTTTTTGCTTGTTTTCATTTTCTTTCAGATTTCAAAAACCTGTTTGGAAGGAAATGAAAATTTGTTTTTGAAACCAAAAGTTAGTTATTCAATATAACCAGTTATAAGCAAGATCCATCGGTTAATTTCTATACTATCCTCGAGTACACCAGCAATTCATTTGCAATGGGTGGAATTCCTAATGCAGTAATCGCTTGTTGAATTAGTTTTTAGTTTCCTTTCAAACACCATATATAACTACAAAGTCGTTTAGACATTTTATCAAACACCTTGATGGTTATTGACTAATAACTTACCCTTTAGCTCTTTCATGGTTTAATCATTGTAGTCCCAACTAACTTATAACATTTACAACCAAACTAGTTACCAGAAAAAAAGTTAGACGAAACAGAGTGATCGAGAGAAACTTGCAAAGGGACAGTGATTAATAGCAGCTATAGATAGGAAGAAGATGGAATTAAAAGAAGAAAAAAAAACATAGAAAACGAAGTTTTGACGTTTTCATTTTTCAGTTTTCGAAAACAGATAATTTTCAAAAACGAGTTTTGGAAATGATGCCAACCAAACACGTTTTTTCCTGTTTTTCATTTTTAGCATTTTAAAAAACAGAAAACGGTTTTTAAATTCGATACCAAACACGCTCTTAATGTTTTGGTTTCGGTCCTCGGTTCCAGCTTTTATTTTTATTTTTATTTTTAATCCGAAGAAAAAAAATTGCATACGAATGCTCCAACATTTTTTATATATTTAGTAGCACATGGCGGGTTGGTTGTCACTTTTGATGATACTTGCAAAAAAACACTTCCTAAGTGAAATTTGTGATTAACTCAACTGTTGGGCGTCGTTCGTATTTTCTGACAGTGGTTGTGATATTGTTGGATCAAAAAAGACTCGATAGTGTCCGCGTAAGTTTTTTCCCAGTAAGACAAAAAGTTGATGTTGGATGGGTATGAG
This sequence comes from Papaver nudicaule, assembly GCA_023529015.1. Lineage (NCBI taxonomy): Eukaryota > Viridiplantae > Streptophyta > Magnoliopsida > Ranunculales > Papaveraceae > Papaver > Papaver nudicaule. The sequence goes on from JAJJMA010292234.1 coordinate 11,639, forward strand.
GCATATATAGCAACCTCAATTTATTTTAGCAATGTTGTTTACATGGCCTCCACCTCTAATCCGATCTACAAAGGAATTGGTTTTGAGAAGTTTGGCATCCTAGTTGGTAGGATCGTACTCTTATCCTTTTCTTTGTAAGTGCAAAGAGAGAATAAAAAGCTTCAGCGTCCTAGACAACAGTTCTTTTTGTTAGAGCATTGCTCGGTTGAACCCACTGATGTTGCTATCTCAAGTCAGTTGTCAAGTTTAGATGACAAAAACTAGTCAATCCTTGATAAGTCTACAATACAACTCGAACTAGGATAGGATTAGGTATTCGAGACGAAGACCACTGAAGATGAAGACCAGAGCTTACACACTTGATAAAATCTATCATCCTCATTAAAGGTTAGAAAGGTTTACCTTTCAGTTTCTTATTTACCATTCTATCATTTTAAATAATCTATGATGTTGCTTATGATGAACGCATTCATATAAGCCATGGAAAATTTCATTCTTGAATTTTCGGTCGGTTGTGTTTGGATTCTCGAACTCACACACAATCCGGCTCATGGAGCTCTTCCACAATTTTCTAAGCATGGCCAAACTTGTTTGAGCCGATGCCATCCTTCGACTAGAACAAGGCGAGTCTTCTCACAACCTTTAGGTTTCGACCAACGGGTTAGAAGAAGATTGAGTTGGATCTCAAAGCTAGCCTATGGACTTTTCTAAGTTCGAAAACTTGCTTAAGCCCCCACTCAAGGTTGCTTAACTTTAAAGCAAGCCTCCCTTGATGATCACTATAAATAGATGACCTTATGGATCTTCTTGATGGATTGCTGAAGACGAAGTCTGGCCATGATTACTTGTTCGTTGTGGTTGACCGGTTCAAGAAGATATTGCACTGATTCCATATACAAAGACGATGACAGGAGCGGGCGCATCAAAGCTCTTTTCGATCATGTGTGAAGCATTTTGGTTTTACCTACCTCATTTTTTTTTTATAGAAATAGTAGGTTTAGTTCACTTTTGGGACTGTTTGTGGAGGATGATGAACAGTAGGTTGAAAAAAAGTACATTTTTTCATCCACAAACAAATGGGACAAACATAGGTGGTCAGCATGACTATGACTCACATTTACGGGGATAGAATTCCAGACATTCCAAGACTTGGGATAAGAGTCTCCCATATCTACAGTTTGATTTCAATAGAGCGGTCACAGTTGTTTGGGAGAATCTTCATTCGAGACGTGTTATGGTTACTTACCACCTAGTCCTTTTGATTTGGTGTTGATACATCGATAGTGGCGAAATAAGGAAGTGAGGAAAAAAAGGCACAACAGTTTCTGGAGAAGATATCTCAAATCATGTTCATGTTGAAGCACAATTGAAGAAGTCACAAGCCAAATTCAAGACAAAACATGACAAACATCTATGCCTTGTAATTTCGGTGTTGGTGACATGGTATGGTTGAATTTAGGTAAGGAAAGATTGAAAGGGGAAGGTAATAAGTTGAAGCCATTGAGATATGGACCGGTTCGTATTCTCGATCACATTGGTGACAATGCTTTTCGCCTCTTACCACCTTATCTAAGAATGTACTTGGTTATTAATGATGGATACTTGAAGCTGTTTGAACCCCCATTATTGGATGATGAAGGGAATGATAATGATCGTGCCACGTGTGGAAGACTTGTGGTTCGATCGAGAAAAGCCAGTTAAGGAAGATTGCACTTTGGAACCAACGGGTTTCCTACCCTTAGAAATCAGCCAAAGTGGGTTTCCTACCCTCAAAATAAGCGGAAACAGGGTATCCGCCCTACGAAATCTCAGTTTGTGCATCGACATGTCTTCTATACTTGTGTAACACCAACTAGAGACATCCCAAAAATTCTCTATATTGTAGAGAAATCCCAAACCATAATGGTTGAGTTTCTCTACATTGTACGGATTTCTCTACAATCCAGAGATCATAGTGCTTGCTCTAAACACATGTGAACTACTTAGAGCAAGCACTATGGTTCATAGATTATAGAGAAATCCCTAGAATATAGAGATGGGTGTTGATGGTGGTTTTTGGCAAGGAGGTCGCAAGAGTAATTTTGCACCAATTTCTGGCATCTTGGCGTCGTCAGGTGAATAGCTCAAGGGAAGGTATGAATTTATTTATGGTAGGGATAAGAGTATTGGCTGTTATGGCCCTAGCCTACACGGCCACTGGCCTACACGCATCCTAGCCTTGCTTGCATCCCATCCCTGCTCACGCCCTAGCCTTGCTTGCATGCATCCTTGCTCACGCCCTATCCTTGCTTGCATCCTGGCCTTACACGCATCCTAGCTTGCTCATGCCCTAGCTTGCTCACGGCCTATTCTTACATGCATCCCATACGAGCCTTGCTTGCATCCCAGCCATGCTTGCATACTAGCCTTGCTCGCATCCTAGCCTTGCTCGCAACCAGACCCACTTTTGTAGCTTGGTCATGGTTAGCACCATGTCCCACACTTTTGGCCTAGCCGTGACTCTTGTCACGACCCCACTTTCATCTCTTTGTCGTAACTCTTGCCACGACCCACTTTCCTCACCCGGTCATAACTCTTGTAGACCCCACTTATATAGGTCGGCTGTAAAACACTACTATGGCCTACTTTTATCACACGGCCATAGCTTGAGGGTCCCACTTCTTAATTCTTGAGCTACCTCTACTTATGGGTCCCACTGATCCAAATCCTAGATGGTTATGGTCTTTATTGAATCCATGATATTCCAGTTTCCTAATCGAATTAGGATATCTGACAGATTACGAATTACTTCAAAGAACGATTGATACGGTCTAATCCATGAAAGTTGTTCATCTGCGAGTTTCCCATGACATACTAAAATTTTGTAATTTTAGAAAATATAGGCTGGCCTGGGCGATTTTTAGAGTAAGTGACGTGCAAACTGTCTAGAAATCTGAATATGACGTAATGTTATGGTTCATCCCTATATATCCTAGAGCCAACTTCCTAGTGAGATTATTATGCTATGTAATATAGCTTATTATCATTTATGTGTCCTATATTTAGGCCTTGAATTGGCAATGCTCATGCATTCTTGGTTATGGCTACGATGTATTAGCATAACCTGACTTTTCTCCTGATTATAGACTTGCTTCTATAATCAGTGCTACATTTCTTAATCATGGCTCATAGCTATCTTATATTATTTTTGACATTCATATGTCTCTATCACTCAGGGGATTGGTGCATTATATGCCACAATCCAATTTTTCATATTTATGGCATACAGAAAGTCGTATTTACTTGACAATTGCCACAGAGGGTTGCTGAAATCCCCTCAGTCTAAATGGCGATTGCATAGCTCAATCCTTAGACTATTATCATTGGTTTAATTGGCGATTGCCTGGCTCAATCCTTAGACCAAGCCTAAAAGAGATACACAAGCTTATCGCTTAATTCTCTATTTTTATGCAAAGTCCTAAGTTTACCAATAAATGGTACGACTTGCATTAGTCAGCTTTGACTTAACATATATTCAACACTTAACAAATCTTACGAGAATCAAGTAAGTTACATGGGGGGTTAGGGTTTTGGTTTGGCGGTCTACGACACGTGTGATTGTAACGGCTCAATCACTCAACGGGAAAGAAATCTAAGTCGTGTGAACGTTCCTGGAAAGATGGGATGAGAAAGTGGGTTGTTAGTCTTCCCTAATATTAGGCGCAAGACTCTTAACAACTGGTCCAACTTACTCCACACTCCCACCTCTTCCACTTCTTACGAGATCAGTTGGAATTGTATTGCTATAAATAGGTCACTCGACCAGTTTGGAAACACAAGTTCAAGTTCAACAGAACATACAGTTCAATTCAGTGCAGTACAATCAATTTGTCTCATCGATAATTGATTAACTCTTCTCATTCAGCATTCAATATCTAGTGAGAATTGAATATCCATTCTTTTAGCAACTTTATCCACAACATCACAGAAATCATAGCAATTCTCTGATCTCATCTTTCTCTGCTTCCATTCTTTTAGCAACCTTAAACCAACCCTATTTCATCTTCTTGTATTTGAAGCAATACTCGAACGGCTATTTCTTGGTTTAGGCGAGTCTTGTTCGATCTTGACCTTTCGAATACCATTACAACTTCATACTATATCATTACAACTTCACACTTTACCCTTCAGATTCTCTTTATTGTTTTACACCTAAAACATTTGGCGACCCCAGTGGGAGGTCATTATCTCAGTTGTAAGAAAAGATGGTTGAAACTAGGAGGCAGAGTTCAGAGAACACAAACTCTCCAAATATCACCAGTGGTCCCACAACCTCACCTGTTACAAGTGGGGCTACCAATCCTCGTGTCAGTGGCGTCACCAGCTCTGCTGGTCCCACCATCCAAAACGTGAGTCATAACACGTCCCAAAACCCTAATTTCGTGGCTACCTCACCTCATATTATGGGGGCCACTTCATCCCCTTCCTTCATGGTCGCCCAACCTCATGTTGTGGGGTCCACTTCATCTCTATCCCCTGCTACCACGTCTACCCTACCTCATGTTGTGGGGACCACACCACTGCCGCCTCTGCTACCACGGTTATGGGAGCCACTTTCACTCATGTAGGAACCACCTCTACAACTCCCGATAATCCTTATACTCCCATCTCAAGCCGCACAGAAGCTTTTCTCTTTGGGCCCCGCACTGGAGAAACAAGGAGTACCGAGAATCCACCTAACATGGAGGATCTAATGAAGACTCAACAAGAGCTTGCCATGAGTCAGAATAGCATGATGAAAACCCAATTAGAGTTGCTATCTTGTTTGAGAACTCTCTCATAACGATTAGCACCACTAACAAACCCAGTTTTAACTCGTGCAGAACTTCCTGTCAACATTAACAGGGTGGATCCATCTCAAATCCACGTTATCCCTGATGATCAAGATATTCATGTCCACACCACACGTGGACCAAGCACCGGTTCTCAGTATAACTTCCTCACTCGTGAAGATTTACAGAATCTCCTGCAAGCTCAGAACGTGGAAAATTCAGATTTGTTTCATCGTCATCAACCTCCGTATCCAATTGAAGTTCAACGTGAATCTCTTCCTGAAGGATATGTCACACCTTCATCCTCAATGTATAATGGTATTGGAAATGCTCGAGAACATATATCTCGTTTTCTAGAATCATTGG
>JAJJMA010292241.1:0-10133 GCA_023529015.1 Papaver nudicaule
TGATTATATGGGTAACCCATGGGTGGGGTCTTACAATAATTTTCCCTATTGCTTAGCACCTTCAGTTATCAGCTAACCTTGATTTAGCACCCCCGATACGTGTTTGAGAAATGCCCTGTGAGACAAGTGATTGTACTACCACTAGTACATCTCTACTGCAGTAAAAACCCATGCAAAACAAGCTACGGAAAGCCAGCACCTGGCAATTAAAGCAAATGCAAGTATTAACACATGTTGACTGGTGTCGATCTCATCTACTACGCGACAGTCCTAGGAAATCGTGGACTTCACCTTCTCCATTTTTAAACCCCGCCATGTCTACTGCCACTGTAGTTTGAATCTCTATCTCCAAAAATGGAAGAATTCTTACAACAATGTAAACTATCTGGAGATTCAGCATACAATGCATTCAAATCTCTACTCGAAAACCTTGAAAATCCCAGCACAAGAACTGAAGCACGAATCTTCTTAACTAAACTTCAAAACCATTTCGATTCTGAAGTACAATCTCTTGACCAGTGTTTTCAATCCTTTCATTTTCGTATTCATGACATTCTTCTTGAAGATAAAACACTAAAGATGATGGAAATCCCAAGTATATTTATACCAGAAGATTGGTCATATACTTTTTATGAAGGATTAAATAGACACCATGATTCTATTTTCAAAGATAGAAGTGTTGCTGAACTTGGTTGCGGTAATGGTTGGATTTCTATTGCTCTTGCTCAAAAATGGTCACCTTCAAAGGTATATGGACTTGATATTAATCCAAGAGCAATAAAAGTAGCAAATATCAATTTATATTTAAATGCACTTGATGAGAATGGCCAACTTATTTACGACCAAGAGAAGAAATCTTTGCTTGATAGAGTTGAGTTTCATGAATCTGATCTTCTTTCTTATTGTCGAGACCATAACTTACAACTTGAACGAATTGTGGGTTGCATTCCTCAGGTACTACTACACTTTCTTTTTACTTGTTGTGCTGCTGTTAAAATTCCAAAATGTGCAAATAAGTTTTTCACTGTTTTGTCAAATCTTCTCTTATTTGGTATAGATTCTAAACCCCAATCCAGAGGCAATGTCAAAATTGATTACTGAAAATGCAAGCGAGGATTTCCTATATGCATTAAGCAACTACTGCGCACATCAGGTTTAAAACTAGTTGTGTACTTATGTTTTTTTTTTTTCTGAAATGAAGTTAGTTTACTACCACAAAGTATGTATTTGTTCTTCTTGATTGTCCAGGGTTTTGTTGAGGATCAGTTCGGATTAGGCTTGGTTGCAAAGGCTGTCGAGGAAGGAATTTCTGTTATTAAACCTATGGGGATCATGATCTTTAATATTGGAGGTCGTCCCGGACAAGGTGTCTGTAAGCGCTTGTTTGAGCGCCGGGGCTTCCAAATTACAGAGCTTTGGCAGACAAAAGTTATTCAGGCACAAGCTTTTCTCTACATTAACATTTATTCTTTTTAGTATTTGTAACTTTAAATTTTAGTCACCTTATGCGAGATGAAGCCACCCTTCATCTGTTTATCTGCACAAACTGTAATCTACCCAATGAAAATATGCTGGCAACATCAGTTCAATTAAGTGCTTCCCTCTTTCAATTTTCCTCAGGCTGCAGATACTGACATTTCGGCCTTAGTTGAAATCGAAGCAAACAGTCACCACCGCTTTGAGTTCTTCATGGGTCTTGTTGGCGATCAGCCTATCTGTGCACGAACAGCCTGGGCCTATGGGAAGGCTGGGGGCGAGATCTCTCATGCTTTATCTGTCTACAGCTGTCAACTTCGTCAACCAAATCAGGTATGGTATGAATGTGAATTTGTTCTTACAAATGCCAAAGAAGTTGAAATGTGACAAGAGGAATTATATACACAGGTCAAGAGCATATTTGAATTTCTTAAAAATGGCTTTGAAGAGATTAGCAGTTCCTTGGATCTATCATTCGAAGATGATGCTGTTGCTGATGAGAAGATTCCTTTCCTAGCATATCTCGCGCATGCTCTGAAAGAAAATTCATTTTCCCAGTATGAGCCTCCAGCTGGAAGCACCCAGTTCCGTAATCTTATTGCAGGTTTTCTGAGAGTGTACCATCATATTCCTCTTGAGAATGATGTAAGGAGAACTCTATCTTACTTTACATTGTGAGGTTTTAGTTGACCTTCAACCTATCCAAAGTACATGAGTAGCACTTCCAAAGCATTGGAATTTACGTGTAGTACACTTTTTAGTCTCAATTTAATAGATAACATGGTGATAACTTGTTTATACGACTCCATCCAAGAAATCATAAGTTGTTGTTCAGTAACATTGGATTCGTCATTTAAAGACATTATTAAACACTAAGACATGTGAGATGTTAAATTAAAGAGGACAAGAGTTCTTTTGACTATGCAAAGATGCAAGGGAGTTGTTTTTATTTCTACAGATGCTGACTTCATTCATTTTCTCAAGAATGTAGTTGTATTTCCTTCAAGAGCTGTTGCGATTGAAAATTCCCTTCGATTGTTCTCACCACGTCTTGCCATTGTTGATGAACAATTGACGAGACACCTACCTAAGAAATGGTTGACATCTTTGGCAGTTGAGGTACGTTACAGCTTCAGTTGGTAAGTTTTCTTTATATAGGATTCCGTTACGTCTCTAATTTACACACCTCCTCTCCGTCTTGTTCAAATATCAAGAAACTTCATTTCATTTACTTGGTTATATTTTACAATGTTCAAGAATACTCTCCACATTTGTGTAATCGGCTTTTGTAATGGAAATTCTCCAACTTCAGGGAGGTACAGATTATTATAAGGATCCAGCGAATGTAATTACAGTGATTGACGCCCCATGCCAATCCGATCTCATGATAGAGTTGGTGAAGAAGCTAAAACCACAAATTGTGATTACAGGGATGGCTCAGTTAGAATCGGTCACCAGCTCAGCTTTTGGTCTCCTTCTAGACGCAACAAGAGATATTGGTTCCCGCCTTTTCATAGACATATCTGATCATTTTGAGCTATCAAGTCTGCCTGGTTCAATTGGAGTCCTGAAATATTTAGCCGGAAATACTCTTCCTCCACATGCCGCAATTATATGTGGTCTAGTTAAGAATCAGGTACGATTTATTTCTCCATAGATACCACTTCTAGTTGTTACTATATCGAGTTTCGTACTAAATGCAGGACCTGCTCAACTAGTTACTTCCTAAGGCAAACCTTGAAGTTGATCACTTCTTGGGGATATAAAATCTAATATTTATATACTTATAGTATAAATCATTGTTTGTTACTTCTGTTTCAGGTTTATTCAGATCTGGAAGTTGCTTTTGTCATATCAGAAGAGGAAAGCATGATCAAGGCATTGGGGAAGACTGTTGAGTTACTAGAGGGCCGCACAGCTCTGCTCAGCCAATACTACTATGGTTGTCTGTTCCATGAGCTTTTAGCATTTCAGCTCGCTGATCGCCATCCACCTGCGCAGGTTTATTTCTCCTGCTTGCTGTATTTCTTAGTTTCCTCTAGGGTATACAGTTTATCATGGTTTTGACCACCTAAAACATATGATGCTTGTTTCGATTTAATGCTACGCTTAGCAGCAGTACACTTGGAACAGTCCCAAGTTACATCTGCAGCTCATTTCCGACAATAAAGCTGCAAAATGACAATCTCTGCAGTCATTTGACACCGAGTACCTTTTTAAAATTTTAAGTCCTCATTTCAAGTCTCTATAACCAATTTTTTCTGAAGTCATTTAAAATTCTTCTTATCTAGGAAAGCGGAAAAAAAGTCTTAACCAGTAGTGGCAGTGTGGCACATAAATTGGTCGAAACTTACAAGTTGAAATTTGCATTTACTGAATGCTGGTTAGCTAGAGAAGCCATGTAAAGTAGTCAATTAACCTACCTTTTTCGAATTTATGCTGATATCCTGTTATTTCTGCAGAGGGATTGTACGAAGATTAAACCTGAGATGATTGGATTTTCAGATTCTGCTACTTCAGCATTTAGTCACACAGAGCTATCCGTGTATGAGATGGAAAACCTTTCATTAGTTCACATGGATGTGGATCAAAGCTTCCTGCCAATACCTACACCAGTCAAGGCTGCCATCTTTGAGAGTTTCGCAAGACAGAACATGGTAGAGTCAGAGATTGATGTGAAGACTAGCATCCGGAAATTTATCAGGTCCAAATATGGTTTTCCAATTGATAACTCAACAGAAATAATTCATGCGGACTCTCCTTTAGCTCTTTTCAACAAGCTTGTGCTGTGTTGCATCCAAGAAGAAGGCACCTTTTGCTTCCCAACTGGTTCAAATGGGAATTATGTGTCTGCCGCTAAATTTATGAATGCAAATATTGTGAAAATCCCTACCCTCTTGGAAACAGGATTCAAGCTCACTGAAAAGACTCTTGAATGCTCACTTTCAACTGTAAATAAGCCGTGGGTGTACCTTTCCGGTCCTACAATAAACCCGACCGGTTTGCTATATTGCAGTGAGGAGATCCGTGGAATATTGTCAGTCTGTGCTAAGTTTCGAGCTAAAGTGGTGATTGATACGTCTTTCTCAGGTTTGGAATTTAATACAAGTGATTGGGGTGGCTGGAACTTGGAAGAGATCCTATCAGGACTGAGTTTCTCAGGCGATACCACCTTTTGTGTCTCTATTCTAGGAGGTTTCTCTTTTGAGATACTCGCTGCAGGAATCGCATTTGGGTTTCTGGTACTAAACCAGCCTCTTTTGGTTGAAACATTCTATACGTTTCATGGGTTAAGCAAGCCTCATAGAACTGCTAAATATGCAATCAAGAGACTGTTAGGTCTCCAAGAGCAGAAGGCAGTGACCCTATTGGAGGCTCTCAAGGAGCATAAAGAGGTTTTGAGGGGGCAGTCTAATCGCTTAAGGGAGGTATACAATTCGTTCTTTAACAATGTTGTTCTTTCTAGTATATGTTCTCATAATTCCTTAAATCATTCTTTGTTTTTTTTTCTTCGTGGCAACTTATTACAATAGAAGTATTTGATACAACTTATGTTGCCACACAGACACTCCAAAAATGTGGATGGGAAGTCCTAGGATGCTGTGCTGGTGTGTCTATGGTGGCGAAACCAACTGCTTATCTTGGCAAAAAGTTGAAGCTCACCGGTGAAACTTCGAAAGAAAATGGATCTGATAAAGGATATGAAGTAAATTTCAGCGACTCTAATATCAGGGAGGCCATCCTTAAAGCCACTGGGTTATGTATAAATAGTGGTGTGTGGACTGGAATCTCTAGCTACTGTCGGTTTTCGTTTGGCATGGAGAATGCTGAATTTAGCAAGGCACTGGAATGTATTGTCAGTTTCAATGAGCTTATTGATAGTCAATCCTAAGAGCTCACCGTCGAGAACTTTTAGTCGTCGCTAGCAAGTTCTGATGGCAGATTTTGCTTCTTTTTCTTTTGGCAGTACCATACAGATTTCTCTGCCAGTAACAAGTAACAAGCCAGAGAATTTTGTTTTTGGTGCTGGAGCACACTCTTGTATACTGACTATTTATATTTTAGCGCCTAGTTTAACTGTCTAAATTTGTAGGGGTAATGGAGATCTCAATCAAAATTTAAAATATCACTCTTTTAAATGTCTACCATCTCTCTTGTTTAAATATTTTTATTCACGCCAGTGTATGAAAAAGTGTTCAATAATTGGACCTCGTCGCCTCGACTTGTGCATGGTTTCCTGATATTGTCACCATCTATTGGCCTGCCATGGGAGTGAAGGTGTTAGCTTTAATTAAGCCGATCATCATGTTTGATTCATAACAAAACAAAACCCACACAAAACAATTAAAGTCTTGATTTTCTTCTTGAATTCAAGATTTGAGATTAGGATGAAGATCGGACATATTATAATTTTTAGGCGTTTTCTACAAAGTTGATTAAACTATGAAACATAGCATTAATCAAACAATAAATAGACTTTTAGAATTTTCATTAGAAATGGGAGAAGATGAATCAGATGGAGGTACTTCAAATTCATCGGTAGAAGATACCTAAGGGAAAAATTACCTAAACTTGATTCACGACCAAACACAAACCAAGAATAGATTTTGTGCCACATCATCAAAATCATTTGCCGTTGGAAATGTGCAATCCCGTGGTTGAAAAGATTTTGACTCACTCAAATGCTTTTGTTAGCCGATCCGTGGTTAATTTTTATTTAGACTGTTCTCCCATTTATATATATTATATATATAATAACAGAGTTTTTTTAATTGCTCACATTCACCGGAGCTTCTGGTTGAATCTGGCCCCACCAAAAAATAAGATACTATCCAATATATCTCGCATAAAATCTCAATATAATAGTAAGTGAAAACGTGTAATTTATTTATATTATATATAATAACAAAGTTTTTTTAATTGCTCACATTCACCGGAGCTTCTGGTTGAATCTGGCCCCACAAAAAAATAAGATAATATCCAATATATCTCGCATAAAATCTCAATAAAAATTCTTAATTTTAATAGTAAGAGAAAACGGGTAATAATATTTTAAAAATGGTAAACTATCTAATATATCTCACATAAAATCTCAATATGAAATCTTAATTTTAATAGTAAGAGAAAACGGGTAATAATATTTAAAAATGGTAAACTATCTAATATATCTCACATAAAATCTCAATATGAAATCCTAATTTAATAGTAAGAGAAGACGGGTAATAATATTTTAAAAATGGTAAATAATTAAATTAAAAACTGGCACCACCAAAAAAACTTTGCAACTTATTTTAGGATGCATATAAAATCTTAATATAAGATAATATCTAATATATCTCACATAAAATCTCAATATGAAATCTTAATTTTAATAGTAAGAGAAAAAGGGTAATAATATTTTAAAAATGGTAAACTATCTAATATATCTCACATAAAATCTTAATATGTAATCTTAATTTAATAGTAAGAGAAAACGGGTAATAATATTTTAAAAATGGTAAATAATTAAATCAGAAACGAAATCACATCAATACATATTTTTCATCATGATTTCATCGCATAATTAAAAATTGATCATCAATATTAATAAATATCCAAAGTCCAATTACACCTTTATGATTACGCTAATGCGAATTACAATTTTAGACTACTAAGTTGAAACTAAAAAAACTTACTAATCGAATTGGAGCAAAAAATTAATTTAATGCTTACTTAGAGTTATAGATAATTATACCTTGATCAAATGTCCATTCCTCCGCCATCCACATAATCATGTCAAATGGTCATAATACAAAATCATTAGGAAAAGAACGGTAAAAAAATGATATTTAGAAAGACTACCAATATTATTTTTCATTCAAGAAAAAACAAAAAAACAAAAGACATAATGTAGAGAAGAAGAAATCCGTAGCAATTTTTTCTGTATAGTCAAAAAATAAAATTCTATAAATTTTCTAATACAATGACCGTAATCCCATATTATTGAAAATATTTTATAAATTGCAGAAAATAACGAGAAATCGCATATTATAGAAAACTCTATAAATTTTAAGGATATTATTTGGAGAAGAATAATCATTTCAAGAAAAAAAATATATTGTTTTAAATATGTAAATATACTTTAAATCTTTTGAACATAAATACTTTATTCCAATTTATTGTGGTAACCCAAATATATTACAATTATATAATTTCTTAAATATTGATTGATATTATTCCTAAAAAGAAAAATTACTGACGGAAATTAAAGATGCTTAGATTTTGTTAAGTTACGATAACAATTCACATTTAGAAATTATATCAATTTAAGATATTGAATTATATATTTTTCCCAATAAAGAAATATTAAGAAAATTTATGAGGTTTGGTATTTCATTCACTATATAATGCACTCGCACGTTCTGCTTTCTTCTTCCAGAGTTTTATTTTCTTTCTTCTGTTTTAGGTGTTAATATTTGCTAAATTATATTTTATTATCTTTGTTATTAAAATTTTATATTTTAATTCCGGGCTAAATTATTTTCTGTTATTTGTTATGCATGTACTATTGGAACTGGCAACCATGCAATCGGTAAAAACAGATGCGGCAATGCGAGAAGATTAAAGGTAATGAAATTAATCTCGATATTTTTGGGTTTTGGGTTTGTTTTGGTTTTTGTCGGCTCCTGATATTTTTGTGTTCTACGGGTTTTGTGAGATTCTAACCATTCAATTTTCTTTGTATCGATTTAATTTTTTTGTTTTAAAGAATCTGATAGAAATAATTTACAAGAAAACAAAGATTAGAAGTTAAAATTTTACAATTACTTCTATTTAGTATCTAATAATCTATGAATTATATGTAGTGTGGATATCGGTACGGGTTTTAGTTGAATAATTAGTAAATGTGCTTATGGTGCAGACAGAACTTGGATTAGTCAAATGATTTTTATGTTATGCAAACATGCGATGGTTCGTAAACAACAGGTTTGTGATCATCAGCACAATAAAATTGTGTTTGTATTGAGCTTTCGGAATAATGATTCCGCTATTATCAGTATTGTAGTAACTCGATATTTTTCTCTATGTCTTGGAAAGTCATTTTTTTAGTATCTATAAAGGCATATGCACAATCACAACCCGCAAAGACGCCTCGGGGTATGTATGGTAACCGGAAAAAACTTATAATATGGTATTTTCTAAAAGAAGGAGACATGGTTTGATATGTTTTAAAAAGTGTATTGGTTTTCTACGTTGGTGTCTTCCTAAGCAAAGAAGTGTAATTTTTTCTTCGTATTTAGTCAACTTTTCTTCAACAGTTGGACTCAGTTTTATAAACAGTGGCAACTTGAGACTCATTCATTTGAAGGTAAAAGATACATGGAAACTGTGTATCGTCCTAACATTTATATATTTGAAGGTAAGCTCCTTAAAATTTATATGAATTATACACAAAGTTGGAGCTACATCCCAGATATTATTTGATTGATACGCTACATTGCGACTGAAAACCTAAACTTGCCCATGAAACTTGAAATTTGTCACCTCTCGACGATGAAGCTTATCCCCCATCGTCTCACTGGCCGACCTTGACCCCTTATTGGGACAGAGCCATATGTTTATGACTGTGAGTTTGACACATCATGAGAATTACATTTCAAGTTGCAACATTGAGCTCTTTTGACATGGTTTGATATCTCGGATAGAATACGTGGGAAGGCAAACCCAGATGGGGGACACTAGAAATTGTTTGACGGAGAAAAACGAGACTGCGTGGAGAATGCCGTAAATAGTCATTTGGGGGTGCTAAGTTTTTTATGATTCGGTTTTTTATATGTAGCCTCAGGTGCATTATATATAAACCAAGGTAAATAGAAGTTGATTTGAGTTTACACGAATGAATTTGATCAAATTTGATTAGTTAATGCAGTTTAACTGTAATTGGCGAGCTCCAATATCTTATTATGAAAGAATTCTTTGCAAATGTTATCTAATTTGATCGAGTTGGGGTTATTATAGGCTTATCTTACAACTTAGTGACCTTATAAAAACCTCCCTTCGATAGGCACGAATCTAGCCCCACGGTTAATCTACAAGTGTATCATATAATATATATATATATAGACGATGGTTTTACATACAATCACTAAACATTAATTTACACAAATCATGATGTGTTTTTGTTATGCCAAAACAAAAGATACGCTCTCTTGGAATTCATGAATAGTATACACTTATTATATACAAAATCATATATATTCACGGTTCAAGGGTTCAAAATACACAAAATATTAATTTAATTCAGAAAACATTCATATGCATCACTGATTTAAATAAGCATGTGAATGTATTCATTTCGCCCCTTTCAATTTCCAGCTAAATCATCAGTTTACTGGCCTAATCTCAGATGATTGTTGTATGCTATGATGGATATCTTCTTGATTTATTGTCCCATGTGGTTCTTCTAACCAATTGTCGCTGAGTTGTGTGCTGTGAGGCGGTGCTCTCTTCTAGGGTTTAATGGGTTTTCTTTCATCGTCTGTTTTTCTGCTCCACCTGATTCCTCGCTGATTTGGGGGCTCTGGGTTCTCGATGTTGGGCAGGGAATCCTCATCCTTTGTCCGTTGTGGTTCTGTTCCTTGTGTTCTTCTCTTTCTTACTTCATATTGTTGCAATTG
>JAJJMA010292257.1:0-12718 GCA_023529015.1 Papaver nudicaule
CTACGACTATAAAGACTTCCTTAGAGAGTTGGGAAGCACAGGTAGGAGATTGAAACCATCTTTGGTTGAAATCGGATTAACCTGTAACCTTGGTAACCTGATCACGTTCTTGTCTATTCTAAAGTCCGTCTCTTCTGATATACGGCTATTCAAGAACTGATACGTTACTCAACAAGGTTGGAAAGGTAGCAACGCACGGCTGCACTCGGTGTTGTAAGACCTAGTTAGCTCCGGTTATACAAGTTCCTTAAGTGGTTCTTCGTGTATAACTGAGGTAGATTCGGATTGGGCATTGCTTACTCGGTTTGCTTGTCAGCCCCGATTCAAGAAGTAGATTTCCGTATGACCTGGATTTAACAATCCGAAGGAAGTCATCTTGTGTATGGTAAACTGAAGAGGACAGTTACACCATACGTCAACAGTTTGGTTTAAACGCCAGTATTGCTGACACAAGCCTTTGACATCGGTCAAAGCAACTCCTAGGCCTGTAACGGACGTCAGCTAGGGGAATCAAGTGCGTGACGATCAGTGGGGATCCAGAGACGTAAGGAAGGCGACAGTAGCCAATTCGCTTGGAGGGCTTGAGTTGGTCTCTGCTACATCCCAGACCGAAGTCTTATAGTAGGCTAGTGTTTGTAGTCAGTTTGTACTGGGCGGTGTTCAAACTGGACGAGGTCACGAGGATTTTCTGCAAGGCAGTTTCCTCGTTAAAAAAATGTTTGGTGTCTTGTGTGCTTTTACTTTCCGCATTATAACTCTGATTTATAATTAAAGCACCAAGTAGTACGTTATTGCCTAACTGTCGAGTTGACTCCAAAGTATTCTTTGTCGAGGTCTTAACAACTCCAGTTAGAGGTTTGGATATTGATTTTTGAGATCGTCCAGACTTTAACCATAAGACTCACGAGCCAAAACAAAAAGTTGGTAGTATTTCGGTACCCCTCCTTTTTCAATTATTATTTTCATTTGTTTCAAAAATGTATCCAGCTTCTAATTATATCTGTATTTTTCCAACAAATTTTCAAATATACCCTTAAAAAATATCTAGATAAATTGGAAACAAACTAATGAATATATATTTTTTTGATAATATTTAGATTCTTTTACCTTTTATAGTTTGCAAAAATAAAGTCATATGTTTTCTCTTTATAATTTCCCACTTAAAAATAGAAATTCACTTATTCTCTCTATATTTAACAAGGGTACAATAGGAAATTCATTTGATCTCCTTATTTTTTTGACTTAGCAAAGCGGTCAGTTAAAATGAGACGGAGGGAGTATAAAAATATTTTAAATTTCACCCTAACTAAGAGCATCTCCAATGGGATGTCAATGTGAGTCCTATGTGGATGTGCAATTTAGACATCCTCAATGCTAAAATTCCTTAAATTTAGGTAAAAAATAAAAATCTTCTCCAGTGAGATATATCTTTCACAACTTAATTAGTCCACATGTGTAAATTTAATTGGACAAAAAATTTTCAATCCAATAGTTTTTGTGTTTCTGATTTAAAATATCTTCACATCCTCAATCACATCCTCTAAAACTAGAGGATCTTCCTAACGATGTGAATATAACTGCCTCTTCACAATCTCTCTTCACATTCCTGTTGGAGAAGATTTTTTTAGTAAAAGTTAATAAAATCCTATTTGGCCTTTAATTTAGGAAGTTTTAACTTCTCTATTGGAGATGCTCTAAAGCCTTAAATACTATCTCTATAAATAGGAAAAAAAAATTGTTTAATATTTTTCCTATTTATCTCGGGTTTTATTATCTTGTGCACCCATGCATAAGATAAGAGGGGCATAGATGACTTTTGTGGTGCTTGATTTCATAACTATTCATAAAATTTTGGAATACCTCGTTAGATTAAGTTTATCATAAAAAATGAAAACTAATTTACATAACTACCCACCCTACT
This sequence comes from Papaver nudicaule, assembly GCA_023529015.1. Lineage (NCBI taxonomy): Eukaryota > Viridiplantae > Streptophyta > Magnoliopsida > Ranunculales > Papaveraceae > Papaver > Papaver nudicaule. Next base: position 1,922 of record JAJJMA010292257.1, read on the forward strand.
TTATAACAATAACTATACAACACTAACAGACGAATGTGGAGCCTTTATTTGTTTATCTCTCTTTATTTACTTCCGAGACTCTTCCTCTTTCTTTGCCTTCCTTTCTTCCAGTTTCTTCCCAAAGAATCAAAGAGATCCCCGAATAACAAAACTAAAAGTATGCAACCATTTACTTAAATACGAGATCTAATAGAAAGATTTTTTTTGTTTGTTTATATTTTTGATGGGGTAAGCTTCTATATTAGGATTAGATCTCAGAAAGAATAATTGAGATCTAATTTTGGCCAAACTTAGAAGAGATGGACTTGCAATTCTAATCAATAAATCCTAAAATGTAATTCGTTGTGTAGGTTTCAATTTTTAGGTTTAGAATGATAACTGATTAAACCCATTTCTCCTAATTATGTGACCCATCGTAATCTTGATTGATCACCAGCCATCATGAATCTTGAAATCATTTTTTAGAAGAATAGGAGTTCAGTTGGTCAAGGAAGACGAAAGAATAGGAATCATTTGGAATCATTTGTTAAGAAAGTGGAGACGACGCTGGAATTTCGAGATAGGGAGACGAAGAGATTGGTCATCGGTCAAGGAGAACAACATTGATCTTTTTTTTTTAAGCAAGAGAATAATACTGATCGTGCAAATAATTAATTGAAGGGTACAATTGGAATAAACATTTCTCTGATTTAAAATTTACTTAAACCAAGAATGGTTGTCATTCCCATAAATATTTAGAAATAGAAGATGAAATAATAATATTTAAAGGCTTTTAACTTGTGCATAGGTGCACAAGTTAACAAGACCCATTTATCTCTAATCCATGTTTAGAAAAAATTTACTACATAAACATGTCCAAATTTTTTTGGTTATATTGTCCTTTGAAAATTTTATTCTCTCATTTTTTTTCTTTCCTATTTAATGTTGTTACTAATTTGATTTATTTTCTCCATAAATTTTTGGTTTTTTAATTTTTCCAACATAGTAGGGACCCTCTAGGAAATCCCTTGGTCTTCTTAAATTCTTGACAAAGTCAAAGCGGCCTAAAATAATGAAACGGAGGGAGTACATAGGATGGGGTTTTTTAAAAAAAAAAAAAAAAAAAACAAGAGCGGTTTTATACTTGTAGTATGGAGACGGGTTTCATACTAAATAAATGGTTCAAATTTAGGGTTAAAATTCACGATAGATACAATCGACCATAAAAATTGATTAACCCTATTTATAATTAAGTTTATTAGAACATGAACTGAGATGACTAAGATAAACTTTTTTTTTTTTTTTGAAAGTTGATTAACCTATGTAAATAGATACAATTGTGTAGTGTTTTTTTTTTGTTTTTAGATAATAAATTTCTGATCCAAGCACATGTTAGCTTTTTATCCTCCCACATTGTTTGGTATGCATGAATTTGGGTGAACTTGGTCAATGGTCATTGCATGTAACTGACCTGATTAGAAATTTAATGCCAGGAGATAAAGCAATTGCATATACACCATGTGTAAGAAATCTGAGAATTTGACTTGCATAGCAATAATCGCCACCTACTGCGGGTGAAATGTGACATATTATGTTGCATTACTGTTCTTGTATCCCACCGCTGCTGCTACCAGGGGCGGGAAGTAGGAGCAGGACCAAGCAACGCTATGGGTAGCAAAAAAACGTTACTGGCGCCCGGACAACCAATAAAGTCGAGTGCCTGCTGGTGCTGGTGGATAACGGCCAATCCATGCTTTGTACTGGTTCCGGTTCTGGACGCCACATGGTATCTATGTCAAATGTGTATTGGTTGTTCTCACACGTTGCATGCCTCCCACCGGTTTCGCAGTTCGCACACAGTTGTTCATGTGACAGTTTAAAATTTTGTAAATTAACACCATGTTTGTTTTTTTTTACTGACTCTGACTCAACTGGGTCTGACTCGACTGAGTCTGAATTGAATTCACTAACTCAACTGGATCTGACTCAGTCAGACCTGACTCAAAAAACATGTTTGTTTTTTGAGTCATATCTGACTCGACTGACTCAACATTTTGGACAGAAATGCCCTTATATACATTTTAGACCATCAATTCAAAACAATCCAGAACATAATCATAACAGTACTGCTTCTCTTTACATTATATTTCTCATTTGAGATTTACAAATAAGCAATTTGTACACAAACTTCATTCTTTAATTGAAAATGAAAACAAATCCACTTCAGGTTCGTGGCTGGTGCAACCTCTTTGGCAAAAGAACGGACCTGGCCAGCATAATCTTTTTGTATGATCTGACCACCATGCAACTGCAGCAACCCAAATAGCCATTAAAAACAACAACCCAAGTTAGTATCAAGATACTTGATCCAATCAAGACTCTTCCCTATCACTTCATTATTAACACAAGTGGTTTACTGACAGTCGAATAGAGACATAAAGGGCTCCAGAAGTATGAGTTGATAGCATGGCAACCAAATCAGTCGACACCAAACTTTGATGCAAGTAAACCAAAACCTATGAACTAGCACTCCTGCCTAGTATTCACAAAGTATATTTGACCCATAACTATGATCCTAACACGCGCATCCGACATAACACAATCTAAACAAAGTCAGGATAACGACATAAGATAGTAAAATATATACAAGATCAGGAGTTGAGGAAGACTGTAAAAAGATTTAAAAGCTGATTACACATACCAACAAAAGAGAATTCTTTAGGCTCTTATCCACTAATTATTTACTACCGTTGTATACGTACACTGCGTATTCTTTAGGCAGTTCTAGATTATGTTTACTTTATGTATACGCACATTGTACTTTGATGTCAAAACCTTTGAGGTGATGGTAAGCTAAGAGGTGGTGTAATTAACTGATTTACTTAGCATTTGTTACTTTTTGGACTGTTTTATGAATTTGGAACTAGGATGTCAGAAAGTGCAAGTAATCTAACATTCAAAAGCATTGATTTTTCTCTGGCAGTTACACAAACACCTACAGATACAACTATAAATTAGCATAAAAAAAAGAAACTAAAGATAAACTCCAGATGCCAACAAACTCCATTTTGCTGTTAGCCTTAAATGGCTCTAAAGTTCAAAACTCTACCCCTAAGTTTCACTTTAATTGTTGAAACTTTTGCAAATGCAAGATTTCACATTAGTTTCTTTTGCCAACCAGTTCAACATTTAAAATGTACTGCATAGAGGAAAAAGCATGTAAATGATACCCTAACCACCAAAATTCAGAAGAAAAAAACAGATTAGACCTATAACCTCACTTAACCAACATTGAATCAAGAATATCATCTCACAAACATTTCGTCGAATACATTCTGAGCAATGACATCTATAAATAAAATTGATAGTATATCAGGAAATTTTTCATGAATCAATTGATTAATTTAACTCAAAACAAGCAAACAAACGTGGGTTTTAATCAAAATCACCTATCAAAAAATATGAAACCAAATTAGAGACAACTGATACCTACAGTTCATGAACCCTAAATTTGAAAAACACACCGTTCAGTTGAGTTGAGAGATAGAAAGAGATGAATTGAGAGATATAAAAGATCGATACCTAGATGAAGGAGATGAACTGAGAGATAAAATTGAGAGATTGAACGAACCCTAAACGAAGGAGATGGTTTTGAGCTTTCTCATTTTGCTGTAGAACTGAAAGGAAAATGGAAAATGAAGGTTTTTAAGTTTTGGGTATTTCTGAGATTTTATACGAGTCAGTGGTTTAATTCACCGAGTAAGTGAAATACTGATCACTGACTCTATCGTGACCGAGTCAGAGGCGGATGGTGAGTCAGTGACCGAGTCAGTTGGGATAAAAATATAAAAACAAACGGTCTGACATCTGACTCGGTCCGAGTCAGTAGCCGAGTCAGAGTCAGTGGCCGAGTCAGTCGGAAACAATCTATTAAATACGTAGCCAATCAAACGAAATGCCAAATTAACACTCTTTACAAGAGTGTACAAAAAGTTGAATTGCAATGTTACCATGATATACCAGGCAATTCGATGAATCATAGCGTATCTAAAATTTTATGTGTTATGTTATTAATTAATTAATTAAATTAAACCCTATAATTTCAAAATATTTTACTTAACTGAGATTAAAAGTAGGGAGTTCTCTCAATTTTTAGAGCTCTTAGCCCCCCAAAAGAAAATTATATTCAATCAAAAACCTCAGAAATATTTGCTCTCAAGTTAAAATCTTCAAAAACAACACCTGTCAAATCTTTTCTATCTTCCCAAAACCCGAGCTTAATTCCTAAATCATAAACCCTATCACTTTTTCCTCTCTTTTCTCTGCCGCTAACACATTAACTATGATTAAATCACTTTGAACCAGTGATTCCTATTATCAATTCTTCAGGAAAATCGAGCTGCTGCAGTGCCTACAGATCCGTCTACGTTTCAGAAATTTAGGTTAACCCTCTAATTCAATTTCTTTTTACAATTCATCGTTTGTAAACATGGGTGTTTTGGAAACCTAAGCCTTTTTGTTTTGTTTTGTTTTGTAGGCACGATTAACCCTATTCTTCATTGATCTCTTTCCGCACTTGAGGCTTTTGTTTTGTTTTGCAGGCGATTTTTCTTTGCTCATCATATACTGTACCGCATATCACAGCCTCTATTGGTAAACCCTAACCCCTATTCTTTATTGATCTCTTTTGCAACGACTGTGTATCAATTACTCAAAGAACATTTTCGATAGATATTTGTATAGAAGAAATCATCCAATCGGTGAGACAATTGATGTCCTGGTGAGGGTATTAGGAATTCAATTGCAAGTCTTTTTCTTCTGCTCTGCCGAGACTATTAAGTAAAGTATTGAGTATTGGGTTTACTTTGCATTACTTCTCCATTCTTAACTGTCATTATGGCTATTTATGAAACGATTATGATTTCATTCTAGCTTATACCTATTTTAATTTGATTACTGACATTTTGCAGTATGATGAAATGTGATGTTTCTGCATATACGACAACGTGCAAGTTATCATTTTATTTGTTATTATTTGATCCAATAATATATTTTGATGTTTATTGTCATGATTCATTGCTTATGCATAAGGTGGTGTACAGGTCTGCATTTGATTATGGGAAGAAACTTCATGCACAAAATTGAAAGCATGGCCAGGCAGTGGAAAATTGGAGATGACTTGCTGAAAAGTAACATGAGAACATGAGGTTCTGCTTCTGTTAGTGATGCAGGTCTGTATTTCGATGGATCCTTGCAATATTTAACTAAGAAACTCCATCAAACTCAGTGACGATCAAATTCATTTATGAATGTGTTTGTGGTTGTTTTCCAACTGTTTATGTTTGCAAGTATCTGCGCTTATTACTGATTTAGGTGGGTGGTTGAGTTAACTAGGATTGACTTCAGTTTGAAGGGCAAGTTAGGGTGAAGTTGGGTGCAATTATAGGTGACGTGGCAGCGTTTTTTGCCTAGGAAAATTTGGGATGGTAAAACTCACAGAAGGGATATGTTGCTAATTCTATTAAAAGGTGAGACTTATTTGTAATTATGAATTAGGAGGGATATATCAGCAAAAAAAACCCTAACTTAAAACCAAGCTTCACTTTAACAAGTACATCTCAACACTTGTCAACCTAACATTAAGTCAAGTTTTCCCCCAGTAAATCATGCCCTTCCAGGTCTAAATTCAGAATCTTACCACACACGCTCTTAAGAAAACGCGAAAAGGTCGATAGAAACACACTTGGGTCCCATCTTATCCCTCATGCCCTGGCATGAACATTTAACACTTTTTACCTAGACTTTCTAAATTACTAATTGTAAGATTTTTTTTTTCTTTGAAAAGGTGGTAGTATATTTAATTAAAAGTTCCAAATACTCGAGTCTTACATGCTATGGAGATGCGTAAATATTCCTGAGAATCGCTTTTTGGATTACACATTTCGACCATGATAAAACAAAACAACCAAAAGGTGCATTAGTCAGACTTTGGAATTGTAGCTTTGCCACCTTGCTAGAAGGTACATCTACTTTCTGAATATCTTCACACAGGGCACGGAAGATTCTTGCATGCAACTTCTTTTCTGGCATTAGTTAAGCTATGTATGAATAAACCAAGGGATAACGGGAGTTTTTCTAGTGGAGGTACATCTACCAATTGTAAGATACTGCTACCCAAAAAATGCATACATGTTCATATAATGAATAATAATTGAAAAATTAAATGTGCCAAAAGAACCCCGTAACGAAATACGATATCGCTCCCCAGAATGTATATCTTACGACCAAAATATACTAATACTATCCAAAATTTGCCTCACGATATTAATAGAAGCTTCAGGACCCAAAATTTATCATCTCATTTAAATTTTGCGTTACGATGTAAAATCTTACTTTGTGACATGAAATCTGCTAAAAACATTATTATACTGCAAAACATTATTATACTGCAAATATGATTGTTATCTAAAATATTTATAACATATTCAAAGTTCTTCATTGTAACCCTAAATTACCCACCTGATCACCTAAATATGTCTAGGATTTAAATTTGGATATATGCTCAAATTCCACGCTTCAAGCTGTTGAAATTAAGCCTCCGAAATGACTGAGCGCATACATTGTTATGGGTAGATACTTACATAGTCAATAACAATGTATGACTACTTGACAAAAACATCACGTTTTTTTAAAGGGAGATCGTCATATAAAGTACTTATGTACTAAAAAAGTGGCAGGCACCCAGTTACTAATTACTCCCTCCGTTTCAATCTAAATGAGGGTTTTGAGTTTTATACACAGATAAAAAAGAAAGAAAGAGACTAAACTTTTTTCTTGATTCCCTAACAACACCTCCATAAAATATTTAAGCCACCTAGGTTTTAGTTTTTGTTTTTTAGATCCTAGTGTAAATTGTTTTAAGAATAGGAATATATAGTGGAGTATTACACTACACAAATGAGCATTTAAGACGGTTTTTCATGGAGCCATGTGACGGTTTTTGAATCAAGTGGCGATATGACATCCAATAAACACGTCTGGGTGAATGTAGTGTCTGTATTCCCCCTTTATACGACGGTTTTGATTGCTTACAGGATCCTTGGCAAGGATTGAGCTATCAACCGTCGCAACTACTGACCACATTGTCACTCTCCTTTGTGTTTGTCATAGCCAGTGTCGAATGACTGTTGAATAGCAACGTGAAAGCAATTCGATAAATTCTTCAAGTGTCCATTTGCTCAGATATAAACTACGTTGTTGATTCAGTAGCCTTCGGGAATCATAAAGGCACGTTGAGCTTGTGTTTGTCATTGTCAGTGTCGATCTACCAGTAGATAGCAACGTCAAGATGTTCGATAATTTATATGTGTGTCCACTGTTGGAGTTTTCATTTGACACTTACCAACTAGAGTTCCTTGAGTGTCCATAGACAACTCAATAGCCATACCAGGACAATAAGATGTAAGGTGCCAAAATATGGGTAGATTGCCACTTTAAGAAATAATTGTTTTCTCAGTGTGTCGGTTTTCATTCGACACTCTCCAATTCGAGATTATTGTTGGGTGTCCACAGCCGGCATCTGTAGCTACTCTGGGACAAAAATGATGTAAAGTGCCAAAATATGGGTTAGTAGACACTTGAAGAAATCAATTTTTACTCTTCGTGTCCAATGTGGAGGTTTCAGTTCGACACTCACCAATTCTACATACTTGTTGGTGTCCATAGCCAGCATCTATAGCCACTCGAGGACAATAAGAGTTGAGCTGCCTAAATATGGTTATATTGCCACGCGATCTATCTTATCTAAGGGTACGTGACAAACAAAATGGACGGACCTCTGAACCGGGTCAGGGGCCCATGTCCGCGAGCTAATATTTAGGTGCATGAACCAGGCTCAAGCATCCGGGTAAGCCCTCTAGTCCATAAGATCATTTAGAACTTACACAACAACGATGGGCTTAATTTAGGTTACAACCCAAGATAAATCTGATCAGGCCTAGGATCTGTCATTAACCAGAGTCATCAGACCAATATGAGCGCGTTTGTCATGGAACTCTCATCTTCTGCAATGTTGTATTCTTTTCTGAAGGGGTACATGCATTTCACTTAACAGACGTGTATATTGGTTGCGTCCATTGAATGCCTATATAAAGTTCAAGACATTCTAAGTGCCCCTATATAACTATGTTGTGATGGAAAAACGCATCTCTTGAAATTCCGTTACATTTTGGTAGAAAATGAGGAGTCTTTTCCCGAAAGGGTACAAGCATCTGCAGTTCTGCACCAATGCATTTGTCGACTGAACAAACGTGTATATTGGATGTCTATATAAGTTCAGTATTCTACACAATAATCCTAAATATCCTTATCCCATCATTCAACACTAACATCAATGGATAAATTACCAGAGGAATTAACTACAAAGATTTTAGTCCGTCTTCCTACAACAGAGAGTGTTTCTCACAGCAAATTGGTATGCAAACAATGGAAGACCATCCTTGACGGAAACAAAACTGGTCTACTTATCTCGGCTTCATCAGAGTACTATGGAGGAGATGATGTTACACACCTCTTCTACAGACAACGAGTACGAGAAGAAGACTACTCAACAATGGCGAACAATTTCAAAAATCACCCGGTCAGTGGAAGTAGCAAGTTTGCTTTAAACCCAATAATTGGATCTTGCAACGGCCTTGTGTGTCTATATGATTTTCACGACTGCGCACAAGATCCTATATTACTTATGAATCCAGCAACAGGTGAGTCCCTCGTTCTTCCAGAAAGAGACTCGCGGCCACGTAGAGTACCACAGGTTTATGACAGAGATGTAATAGGAGGTCTCCGCTATTGTGAAGTTACCAGTCAGTATAAGGTAATTAGAATTGATGTTGAAGGATCAGTGGAAATATTCACTCTAGGCGACAAGAGGGGATGGAGGGTCATCACAGAAGTACCGTATGTATTCATGGAATCTGGTTTATATGCAAATGGGTGTATTTTTTGGTTCGATCATTCTGACCACACTTATGGATCTGGAAACAGATTAATATCCTTCGATTTGCATACTGAGGAATTTCAGTTACATACGGAACCCCCATACAATCAGGTCCCTGAAGAGTTTTATATGGATGATCACCCAGAAGTTGGAATGATGTTGTTTGGAAGTACTCTCTGCATTTACTGCAAACATAATGACTTTTCCAATGAAATGCTCAGGATTGATTTCTGGATCAAGAAACATCCAGAGGTCACTTGGGAACGCGAGGCGAGCATTTTGTTGGAAAAACCAGACATCATATGGCCGACGTTTAGGCCGTTGGCCTTCGGAAGTCATGATAACAACTTATTCAAGAACATCTTGTTATGGGACTGCCATCAATTATCTTGTTACAATACTGAAACTAGAACCTTGAAGGAAGTCTGGGGGCCTTGTCCTTGGCATACACGCATAGGAATTGTTCCTCACATGATGAGCAATGTCTCATTGAAAGATTTTGGAGGACAATCTGGGGGCGGGCTCATTAATAAAGTACGTTTTTTGAAGGATTAATGCTACTCTTAAGGAAAATTATTACTTCAATATTATTTATGTTCTTATGTATTTTAGTTTGTATTTCTTTCTTTCCAGCTGGTCATGGACGTTATTATTATTATTTTATTTTTTTTGATTGTTTACCGGATGTTGCTATTTTCGATTACTATTATAGAATAACATAAAGTTTGATTAACAATTGGTCAGATATTTTTTTTTGATAAAAGAATTGATCGGATATCCCTCGTATTTAACTTATTGATCAAAAATTAAATAAATAACCATTAACTACAGACCTGTATCTTCCACATTGCCAGCAACATCAAATTTGAACATCATCTGGATAGGGGTGTCTCAACATCCTCAAGTATTTGTGCGTGTAATACTTAGTACTATTCCTTCTCTTGTTAATTTTTGGGTGTCCTTGATTTGGTTTTTATTTATTCATTCATGAAAGATTGCCTCCAGCATCTGTACTTATTTTATTTACTGGGCCAACTGAATTATAGCCTTGCCTAATAGGAAATTATTTATTAAGAATGCAATGAAATAACATAGTTCAAGTTATTCAAAACAGAAGCTGAAATAAAATCTAGCATAGTAGATTTCCATAACCTAGTAACACTAAAGTTCGAAATAAAACCTAGCATAGTAAATTGCCTGCTTATTACCAATTACTAAAACAACTCAGATCAAATCTAATGTCCTTAATGATGTTTTGATTATCCCTCGACAGTAAGATTGCATCCTTAACGCCGACTTAGCAAGCTTATATCATTAGATTTGATCAAACTTTCAAACATACACAATTTACCTTGACCATATATATAAGATCAAATAATACGTCTGCATGTACGGGATGATCAAACACCATATGGAGTTTTTATTACGGCCCTTTTCTTAATAATGGTGAGAAATGTAAGTAACTGAGTTTCTAGTTCCGCTATCTAGAAGGGAGAAAAAACATTAAGGTGTCATCTGAGAATTAAGTTTGTGCAAATTCAATTTGCAGTTGACACCCTAATTTCTTTTCTCCCTTCACTATCGAATTGGATACATTACCTCTCCCTTCAATAATGTACAAGAGTTTGTCCATTCTTGAGATAATTACTGTACTAAGTTGTGTTTCCTAGTAGGTACATCTATGTTTGAAATTGATTCTCTGTTCATAGCATTCCCACTCTTCCATACACCCATGTTTAATTTCAAAATCTTTATTCAGTCCATACAAAATTAGAATAAAATACCAAACCAATATATTTCTTTAATTCACTAATGTTGTTAAC
>JAJJMA010292273.1:0-12851 GCA_023529015.1 Papaver nudicaule
TCGTCGTTCGTCAACCTTCCTTTCCTTCAGGCCTTCTTGTGGGAACATTACGTGGAATATGCTCCGCAAGGTGGTCTCCCTCCAGATTCGCTGGAGTACGCCAGAATCATGTGGTAGAGTGACAAGCAGCCCAAGGTCTCGGTGAGACTGGTAGATTTTCTGGATAGGGAAGACAATGTCTTTTTTCGTCCGTGGTGTGGCATCCCTGATAATAGAGCCCTTCAACTCCAGACTGTCGCAGAGACTGAAGAAGTTCTTTTGCGTTCCGGATCTCGTGGTGTTGCCAGCATCGAGCACGAAGGGCAGCAGGTGCTCATGTGTAGTAGTGTCTCAGGTTTCATCCTTGGCTTTTATTAGGGTAGGTTGGTGAGGCAGGCGTACAACATTGACATAGCAGCGCGGTTCATGGGATTCGATCAAGACTTACCCTTGGATTGTTCTCTCCCTCCATCCAAGGACGATTTACGTGAATACTTAAACCCCACTCAAGACCCTGGGAGGAGAGTCATCTTCTTAGTTGCTGGTAGACCGATGAGGGTCACTCCCGAATTCAATCAATTTGGGGATTATACTTTGCTGGCTCTGGGTAACTTTGTAAAGGGAGTGAACACATCTGACAGGCCTACGTTCACCGTGACGCCTCAGGTAATCCTCCTTTCCTTATTTCTTGCTCATATACACGTTTTTTTTGTTTTTTTTACTCGCCTCGCCTTTACCAGAACTCTCTTTCTTGGTAACAGATGGCACCTCTCCGATAGTTCAATCTAAGAAGAAGATTAAGAGCAATAGGATGGAGTTACCTGAGGGGCGTGTTATTGATCCTTCCCCAGCGGTGGGTCCATGTTCCCTTCCACCTCAGGTGAGTCGTTCGCGTTCCAGTGGGGTTTCTCATTCAATATATATATTTCCTCCCTGGTTGATTCTCCTTTACTGTCTTCGCAGGGTTTGGTATCGAAGGAGTGTGGTCTAAGAAGATCACGGCCTTGGCCTATGGTGCAAACAGTGATTTCCGGGGACGGCAGGTAGACTCGTCGTTGGTGTCCCCGCCTTTTATGTCTAATTGACTAAATAGGATACTAAGGGTTTTGCGACCAAGGGAAAGGGTCATCCACTTTATAAAATATGAATAGGGTGCACGATCCACTCGTACCTTGTGACAAGAGCTCCGTCACCCCGTTGCGGGAGTGTAGTCCTTGGCGGTTCCTCTCCGAAATTTGGCGAGGCTTCTATCCCCTCATGTAGGGATACCGTCGATACTTGGAGACCCTCTGATCGAGTCGAGGCTTCTGGTGAGGTTGTGGTCCCGTTGAACAGGCTTTGGTTGTTGTTGAACCAAGGGTGGCCGAGAATCATGTCGTATTCTAAACCTTGTGTGACAACGTAGAGTTCGGCCTCCGTCTGTACTCCATTCACCTTTATCTATAGAGATTGTCCATGGGTCATCACCGTCCTTCCTTCTGGGTTTTCCAACGTTGTTGGTGAATAGGCGACATCCTGTAGTGGGATCTCTGAAGCCTCTATTGTTGTTGCAGGGATGACACTGATTTTCGTTCCTGGATCCAACAACGTGTCGGTGAACCCGACGTCGCGTAGGTATGCTGTAGTGAGTATTCCCCAACCTTGTCTGGCTAACAGTCCCCAGTCGTATCTTACCGAAGATTCGCTCTGTGCTGACGGGTATGGGTCTTTCCTCTCTTCAAGTGGTAGCCGCCTTTCCGACACCAAGTAGTTAAGCGTTGTAAACATGTCTCGACGTTGAGGTTTTGAGAAACATAGGATTTCGCATAATTGGCGCATTAGATTTTCCACCCTTTGATTCACGGGTTCTTTGTGGTCAGTGAGAGCTTGGATGCGTGGAGGTCCCTGATGTAGTTCGTGTGCACGCCTTAGTCCTGAGGATGTGCTCTTCGAGAATACGTCTGAAACTGTAACATTGGATCGTGGCGTGGCTGATCCTCCTATGGTAGTGGCAGTACCGAGGGTGTTCCGTTTCTTCGACAGTGGGAAGTATTGATACTTCGGGCAATTACACGAATTTGTCTCGGACTCAGGAGTCTAGTAGTTGTCCTACCTCTCTTGCCGAGACGTCGTTTAGCAGGTCGATTCCCTTATGTTGTTGTTGCGAGTCTTCTCATGGTGTCACGCTTCTCGTCATCGAGGTCGAGTCCCGTGTCGTGCGTCCAGCGAGACACTCTCCTGCCTTCCTCTTCATGTTGTTTTCGTTGTCTAAATCCCTAGACGCAGGGATTTTGTTGGTCTCCGGGAGTATTCTGTATTTTAATAGTTGAGCTTTCTTCTTTAGGGTAGGTATTATGGTGGTCGATCGTGCCGCTGCTTCCTGGAGTTCGGAGAGAGACTGGAAACTGAGATCTTCCAGGAGAGCTCGGTAGATAGCAGTCATGGTACTGGAGCAGACTTCCACTAGTTGTGCCTCCGTTATGTCTGGGGCGCAGCATCCAAGGGCCTGTCCCCTAAACCTCTTCACATAGTTGTTGGGGCACTCACCGGCTTTTTGGCGCGTTTTACTCAGATAAGAGAGCGATACATTTCTAAAAAGGTATTCATTGAAGAATGTGTTTACCAATTCGCTCCAGGTGCTTGTGGCCCTTGGTGGGAGATGAGTGTACCATTGGTAAGCCTCCCCAGCGAGAGACTTCGGGAACTCGTTGAGTCTCAAGGTATGACTGTATTCGTATTCCCTCAAAGATTCTAGGAAACGTGAGATGTGTTCCCGCGCACTACCAGTTCCATCGTATCTTGGGAAGGAGGGAGTGGCGTAGCCTTGAGAAAGCTTCTGGGTTGGTTGAGTGTAGGTTTTGTGGTGCGGAACCGTAGTAGACTCGTCTCTCGTTCGTGCGACGATTCTTTCCACTGCTGGGACATCAAGAGCATTTGGCAGCTTCTCTGCGAGGGATTTGAGGTAAGTTGTGATCTCCATTAAGGCAGCCGTGGTATTAATCTGTTGGCTGGCGAGGGTATCTTGTCGTCGGGCTAGTTCTTCTATACTTAGGGTCGTCAGCGGGTTTTCGCCTCCTATGTTGTTGGTATCGATCGATGATGGGTGGTCGTTATTGAAGTATGTCTTACTTGTAGAGTTTGGGGCGTTGAGGCGAGGATTAGGTTTTTAGATCCCATCCCTAGTTCAGACATTCTAAAGGTGACTTTCTGGAACCGAGATATTGATCTCCCACTGTGGTCGCCAACTGTTTTTACCTGGAAAAATAATGTACCGTCTCTGGGTACTTTCATAGTGCTCGAGATCAAAGTCGAACAAGACGAGCCTAAACCAAGTCAATGGTCGTTCTCGTCTTGCTTCGGTCACAGAGAGGATAGAGGTTGATCTAGGGAGGGAAACAACGAAGAAACTTGAGATCAGGTTGAGAATGTGTTTTGGGTGTGAGAGTTCGAGATCTCCGTCGTGACGGTGAATGAAAATCTACAAGGCTAGAAGTGTGCTGAATACTCAGGTTTTGTTTGCTCTGAGGTTCTGGTGTTTCTGTATTTCAGTTGTTCTGCCTTGGAAGATAGAGGAAGCCTCTATTTATAGTGTTGAACTCACCCTGATCTCTAGACAGAAAAGGTGGAAGTCGTGGAGGAGTGGAGGACATGAGTTGTGCTCTGTAACTGCTAGAATCGTGTAGAACATGTCCACTCAGCACCACCTTCTCGTAACTGTCCATCATCTCTATCAGTTTCTTTCTAACTGTCGTAGACCGCCAGACCAATACCCCTAAAGTTATCCCCCCGTGTGATGTTTTAATATCTCGAGTGGTATGCAGATATTGCATGGTTGTGTTAAGCTTGAGTAGGATTGTGTGGCTATGACTCTGTGGCCAACGTGAGTGTGGCACTTTAGAAGCTCGCATTTGGACGGGTAGCAGCGGCCTTGGCCATCGGCCAGGGCCAGGAATTCATGGCGCCATGGATATGGCGCCATGGTGTAGTGGTAACGACCTTGGCCTTGGGCCAAGGTCAGTTTTTTGTGGCGCCATACATCATGGCGCCATGATGTTGGTTTTACGGCCTGGGCTTTTGGCCAAGGCCAGTTGTGGCGCCATAGGCCATGGCGCCATGGTCATGGGAGACCAAAGCCAAATTTGGCCAAGGCTGTGGCGCCACGGTTTTTGGGGCTAAGCCTTGGCCTGTGGCCAAGGTATTTTGTTGTGGCGCCATGGTTCATGGCACCACGCCTAGTGGCTGGTGTCTTTGGAGTCTGACCAAGGCTAGTCTTCTCGTATTCGAGCTATGCTACTTCGGCTATAGCGTGTTTGTGTGTTTACGCTATGGTGTATGCGCGCTTGCGCCACGGGGTACGCACGCACTTGCGCTATGGCGTATACATGCGCTTGTGCTACAGTGTGCTTCAATTCATGGCGTGTTTATCCATGGTATATTAGACCATTATGTGTTTAGAGTGTTGTCTTGTTAAGCATGTTTAGGTTGTTGCATGCCTCTCAGAGAGCTCTGGACAGGCCTAGAGCTTCGGTATTTATGAGGTTTTCATTGAGACTCGAATGTTGAGTCATATTTTGAGAGGAAATCCATGATGCGTCTTTGTTAACTCTTCACCATGTACCATTGAGCAATCTAGTTCTGATATCGAAGAATTCGAGGTGATGTCGACATGAAACAGATTAATGGGTTTATGTGCTTGTGAGGTTATCGTTACTGCACCATGATATCATCCTCTCCACCGGGAGTTATAAGAGATAACTCATAGATAGTACATTCAGCTCGTAGAATAGGTTGCATCCTGAGCTATAGAGGTGTGCCTGAGTAGGCGATTGCCTTTAGGTAAGGCATAGTTAGAGAGTAGTTTTACGATTTTGTCCCTCTTCTATTTTTCACCATCTACAGTAGGCCAATCCACCGAGGAAAAAGTGCTGAGAGCAGAAAGGATCAGAGCACTCATAAGAAAGAATATGAAACTTAAGCTAAAATTGATTGAAGCCAACAAGAAGGCCGCAGAAAGGTCAGCGTCAAACTACAAGAGAAGCAATGAAAACAACTCTCATCCAAATGAGAAATCACAGTCAAAACATCAGTCTGCATCGAAAAATACTACTCAAAGGAGCTCGCACACTAGACCCCCATCCACTCATAAAGGAGGCGCATCGAGCAATCATCCCGAATCAAGCATACATTCGAAGGGTAATAACATACATTTGGTATACGCAAGCGAGCAAGCTAGAAGGGATGTTGAAGCTGCCGCCATGCAACAAGTTATGATAAACGAAATTAAGGCAATGCGAACCGAGCTCCTCGATAAAAAGACCGGACCGGCGGCAATCAGTGAGGTTCATCGATCACCCCTTAGCCTCAAACTTTTAAGCAAGCCAGTTCCAGTCAAGTGCACAATGCCAACTTTCAACTCCATCTTCGATGGAAATGGTGACGCAACATACCATGTAAAAATGTATCGTCGGCAGTTCCTGGCATGGGCTGACAAGATGAAGTGCTTTGCAAGTATTTTCCATCCAGCTTAAAAGGGAAGCACTTGGCTGGTACGATAGCTTTCCCGTATGTTCGATATCGTCCTTCAAGAAATCTTTTCGGCATTGTCAAAAGAATGTAGTTAAATCGATGTGCTTGTCATGTCTTAGCCAAAGTCAGTGTATTGATTAAGAGGGAGAACATATCCAATATTGTTTAGTATCTTTAAGCATCGGTGCAATATGCTTACAAGTTTTGTACACTACCCAATTACATAACAACTCTTGTTAGACTTTGTTCTTCTAGAAAGTTCTTTAAGTATGTTATTTGCCATTTTAATCTTTAATTGCAGGAAACACATGATCATATCTGAAGACGTTGAAGATTACAAGAAATCAAGATTACTTATGGTTAGGGCTAAAAGATTTCACTTTTTGTATTCATATTAAGATTGGTTTTGTCACTAAAATTGACAAAGAGGGAAATTGTTAGAGCATTGCTCGGTTGAACCCACTGGCGTTGGTATGTCAAGTCAGTTGTCAAGTTTAGTTGTCAAAACAATCATTGATTAAGTCTACAATATCATTTCGGACTAGGATAGTTTAGGTATTCTAGACAAAGACCATTTGAAGATGAATACCGGAGCTTACACACTTGATATTTATTGTCCTCCCGTCAAAAAATTAGAAAGGTTTTCCTTGGTTTCGTATTTACCAATTCTATCAATCTAATAGTTGATGATGTTATATATATTGTTCTTGAAGGATCTAAAGACTAGTTCTCTCGGCACATAGGTTTTTCCAAAGTGAGTAGTGTTTTAGAACTAAGTGGGTATAGAGCTAGTTTTGACATTAGTACTTCAATAGCCTACGTGTTCATGAACGCGTTCGTATACTGTAGAAAATTCATGAACTCTGACGTGACTAACGTGAACGCGTTCATATACAAGTTCAAAAATTCCTGAACTCGTAAAAGTCACGACATGAATGCGTTCATATCCAGCTGAGATAAAAACTTCTTTTGAAGTTTTTGCCCTTTATGAACACGTTCATGAACGCGTCCATAGAAGGACTCTCGGAACTGTTGTCCACTTTAATTAGTCTTTCTCGTTCACGTATTTTCGCAAACCATATTGCATGGTTTACTTGCTAAGACATTGCCACATCCTTCACATACGTCAAGGCGAGTCTTCTCACCACCTTAGATTATATTGCCAACGGGTTGGAAGAAGATTGATTTGGACCTCCAAATAAGTTTATGGACTTTTCAAGTTCGAGAACTTACTTTAGACCTACTCAAGGTTGCTTAAATTTCAAGCAAAGCCTCCTCTTTTTTTTTATACGGCACAACTGGGCCCACTCCCCTGAGCAAACCCAACCAGCTGGACTCATTTTTAGAGCATGTCTCGGTCAACCTTACTAACTGTTGGTATGTCAAGCTTAGTTGTCAAATTTAGTGATTAAAACTCGACCGCTTGAAACACATGTTTGGTAAAGACTTCATTAAGTTAGTTTTAGGTTGTGAAATATGCTGGAGGGATTTAAAGTCACTACATGAAGAGTTGAAGAAGATCGAGGAGCAAACGAAGATATTCAGCTTCGCATTCAAGAGGTTAGTGAATCTAAAAAACGCGATTGCATCTTTTACACTTGTACTACAAAAGACAAAAACATAACTTAATGCTTGAGATTTACGTTATGACTTGATCACTTGTGATCAATGTGTCTTAAGAGATAACTCCACGATATCACTTGCGGTATTGATGTTGTAGTTATGAAATTCTATATTGCTTAGAGCTTCATTTTCTTCTCCGTCTCTAAGTGTTATAAGATTTTTCCTAAAACATACGGTTGGATAATAGTAGTTTATGATGTTGTCTATGTAGTATTACGAGATTTAATCCATCATAGTATTGTGTCTCGACTTACATTGTCTGACTCTGTCAGATTGATTAGTAAGTATTCATATGTGTTAAAGTAATCGAGATCGTGACTCACACTTATGTTGTGTAGACTCGACATACTGTTTTTCTGAGTTCGAATACTATATTGTTGTTTGGCTCTGATTTTTAAAGTTCAAAATCATGCATTTGATTTTCGACATATGAACATCTAGAATGCCATATTACTTTTAGATTTCGAAACCATATTCATGTTTTCTTATCTTTTGGACTTTCGAGTTCGAAACCTCAATGTAGGTTTTGGTAAAACTGACATTAATTATGAAACCTTAATTTGGTTTTGTGTCCATAAGCTATTGTGTCCGAAACTTAATCCTAAGTTTTGACCATAAGAAAACTTGAGTTGAAAACTATGTTTGCTGGCTAACAGTGACTTGAGAATCGAGACCAATGGGTCTTGACCATGTGAGTTCTAAAAGGTCTATAATAAAGACCCTGAGGTTTCCTAAAGGTTTATGTGAACCGGGAAATATAGCATGTGTGTCAAGGACAAAAAGGTGTGATGCTGAAACGTCTCTTGAACACATGGACTCTCAAATTCGACACCAAACATTTGTTACGAATATAATATGTGTTTCTTGTTTCGAAACCTTAATCAGGTTTTACTAAAACAAAATCTAAAATTTGAAATCTAACTTTGATTTCGCTAGATTTGAAAACCTAAATTTGGTTTCAGTCATATATGAACTCTAGGATCTGAAACCTAACTTAGGTTTCTGCCAAACAGAATGTAGATTTTAAAACTTAAATACTTGTTATCTCAGAAAGCGTATTTCGAAATTCAAACTCTATCATTTTAATTTGTGTTTCAGCGAATTAATGAGTTTGATATTCTCAGTTTGAAGTTTGAATTTATCCATCTTCAATGTACAAGTAAGTTTGTGTGAGTCATCATCAGAAATATGGTTTGTCGCTTTAGTTAGTTGACACATGATATCTGATCAATACTGTAAGTGATTAAATCTTCGTATTTATACAATACATGATCAAACACTCGATTGAATATTCTTTTGGTGTTTGATGTGAATTCTCGGATATCATTGAAGTGATTGTCTACATTGGAATCGTGAATTCGTGAGGAACAACATTTTTCTATTACTCGGAGAATCATACACGGTACTTTCCATGGCATATCTATATTGTATGATTCAGAGTGTCCTTGAACCTACTTTTTCACTTAATCTTAACACACAAGGCTTGTCCATGTATGCGATGTTACGTTTGTGCAGAACGTTAGCCACGTTGGATCTGATCCCAATTTCATCTAGGATCGATCTGGCCCGTCCAGCAATGTCTAGGAAGTGATGTCGACATTATCAAAGCTGATGACGACATTTGGAAGTAATAATACCATAAGATGATTTTCAAATCCAAGGACACGGATTTTGAAATGAACTCTATCCGAGGGAGTATATTTGGTAAGCACCATATTGAATTAATGAAATATCCAAATATATCTTACTGAGTATTATTTGCTTTGAACGCTTTTGGCCAAACATTTAACGAAATATCCTTTGTTAAATGTAAAAATGCTAAAGTAATAGATCTCATTAAATTATATGAGTCTATATGAGGAATTTCAGAATTAATATGGAAACATGATTTAATGAATTTCCAAAATTAAGTTAACCTCATTTCAAAGCTAAGCCTTGGTCATATAAATAAGAGTGGTATTCCTCCAAAAAGCTTTGTCCCTCTACCAAGTTTCATTCTTCGGAAAAGTAAAATTGTGATACCCGTTATTCCTTTCAGTTACCTTTGAGATTTTGCTCTCGGTCTGGATTAGTGTGAAATTTTTTTCTTAGGGATCGAGAAGCCTAGAAGTACCTCTTCAGGGAAACTAGTTTATGTTTACTAGTCTTATTTGTATTGTACTTGTGTTATGTTATATCACGTCTATCAAAGTCTTACGATCTTGTTTATTCGAAGGTCCTTCTCTTCTGATATAAGGCCACTCAAGATCGTAGTGATTAGAACATTTTTTTATCTCTTGATCTGGGTTTGTAAGCAAACTGCTTTCAGTTTATGATATTAAGTGGAATCAAGATCGTTATTTTAGATTGTTGTTTTGCACGTATACTTTGTTTTTCAAGGTCATATCATATTGTACTGCATCCATTACTGCTTGATTCCAACAGGGACGACAAGGTTGCTCTTTCGGGAGTTTTGGTTTCAAAACCTTGTTTGATATCTCGAGGGGTTTATTAACCAAGTAAACTTAAATAGCCTCGCTCTTGGTGTAAAACGACTTCGGTGAAATATGTGTTAAGTTACCAAGGATATCATTTAGTTGTTTGACCTGCCGCTATTTGGTTGTTGTCCGGAAAGGGTGTAGTCGTCCGATTGGAGGTCGCGTAGCGATAGTATTCACAAAGGATTGTGGATCAACTCTTAGTGTTAGAGCGTTGCTCAGTTGAACCCACTGATGTTGCTATCTCAAGTCAGTTGTCAAGTTTAGATGACAAAAACACAATCCTTGATAAGTCTACAATATCAAATCGGACTAGGATAGTTTTAGGTATTCGAGACGAAGACCGTTGAAGATGAAGACCCAAGCTTACATACTTGATAAAACATATCGTCATCATTAAAGGTTAGAAAGGTTTTCCTTTCATGTTTCGTATTTACCATAATATCATTAAAATAGTCTATGATATTGTTTATGTGATCCGAAGGATTATAAAGATTAGTTCTCTTAAGCATCTAAGTCATTGACCAATGCTCAAGTAGAATGTTGAATACTGAGTTAGTTCTTAGATTGTCTGAACAACATACACGTTCATGAACACGTTCATATGTTGGACAACTTTTCTAATTGAACTTGAGCATTTTAAGTACGTGTACATGAGAACTTAGGGAATTCCCGAACTTAACAATTTGCTTTATGTACGTGAACATGTACGCGTACATATAAACCATGGAAGGAACCTCTCAACTGAAAAAGCGAGGATACCGAGATATACCACCAACTTTTAGTTTTTGTGAACCTAGTTGATTATGGTTGTTTAAACGATCTCACAAATCAATATTCAAACAACAACCTGAGTATAGTTCAGAGAACCGAACCCTAACAAGAATGTAGTTCTCGTACATCTCAATAGAGATGGATTCACTCAAAGGTTATGAATCAATAAACTTGCAATTACTTCTATTATATAGATCAGAGACAATATAATGCGGAAGGGGAAAGTAATGCAAGACACCAAAATTTTGTTAACGTGGAAACTGCAAACCTAGCAGAAAAACCCTGGGACCTCGTCCAGATGTGAACACCCTTAGTATGAACGGTATACAGACGCTATCCTACTCTCAGACTTTGGACTGGACTGTATCGAGACTGAATTCACCCTACAAGCAATTCAGCTACCAATGTGCTCCTACGTCTCTTGGATCCCACAGTAGCCTACGTACTTGATTCCCCTAGCTGACGTCCTTTACAGGACTAGGAGTTGCTCCACTTCCCTTCATGAAGACTAGCGCTACCCTGCCTCCAACAGGACGCCTAAAAGTATCCAAGTAATCAAACAAGAATACGATTGTGATTTCCTTTAGACTTAAAGTCAAGGTTAATGGAAATCGATATGTTGAATAGGGCTTATTGATCTAGCATAAACAACTTTACCTCCAAATGCGAGACGAACTTAGTATGAAACCTAGTTCGTGAATTTGCGTTAGGAACTTCTAGGGTTTACGATACAAGATCTACCTTACGAAGTTTCTATCAAATCTTGATCGTGATAAGATTGAAAGTATTCAATCGACCCAAGATACAGGATGGAATTTTACTTCCTACCTGTGCTTCACGATCCTCAAGTGAAGTCTTTCAATAGTCGTAGTCCAAAAGGACTTCGAGATGACGACCAACCTTTATGCAAGGATACACAGATGTGTAGAGGATTGAGATTGTATCTTGCAGAAGGTCATCTATTTATAATGATCACCAAGGGAGGCTTTGTTTAAAGTTCAAGCAACCTTGAGTAGGGCTCAAGCAAGTTCTGGAACTAAGAAGATCCATAGCTTGATTACCCATTATCAATCTTCTATTAACTTTGGACTAAGCCAAAAGTTAAAAAAGACTCAACCTTGTTTGAAGGTTCGCGACTTCTGGTCCAATGCTTGTTTGGACATCGTTTTGCGACTTCTGGTCCAAATACTTTGTTTGCACATCGCTTGGATTAAGTTGTTGAATTCCATGGGCCAAGTAATGACGAGTCCGAGAACTAATCATGCCTAGACCGAAAACTTCAAGATATTGAAGTTGGAAGTTTTCGCATGGCTGATATGTACGCGTTCATATAGCAGTCAATGGAGTTCAGGAGAATTCAGGAGAATTCTTGAACTTGTATGTACGCGTTCATGAACGTGTTCATACAGACTTTGCTCGTTCTCTGAAATGCCAAAAGCAACACATGTACGTGTTCACCGTTGGGGTCATTTCAAGAGACAATTAAACATACTCTACTTATACATATTATCACAAGTGTGAGAAATGCAAAGGCGAAAATCCTAGAATACCTTCGGATCATATAAACAACATCATAGACTATTGGTATGATAGAAAAGGTAAATACGATACGGAAAGGAAAAACCTTTCTAACCTTCAGCGAGGACGTTATGATTTATCAAGTAGTAAGCTTCGGTCTTCGTCTTCATCAGTCTTCGTCTCGATTACCTAAAACTATCCTAGTCCGAGGTTGTAGAGTAAACTTATCAAGGATTGTGTTTTTGTCTCATAAACTTGACAACTGACTTGAGATAGCAACATCAGTGGGTTCAACCGAGAAATGCTCTAACAATCTTCCCTTTTGTCAATTTTAGTGACAAAAACCAATCTTACATATGGATTCAAAAAGTAAAATCTTTTAGCCCTAACCATAATGTACTTGATCTTCTTGTAATCTTCAGCGTCTTCAGATAAGAGTGTCCCTGCAAGCGAAGATTCAAGGTATAGATAACAAACTCAAAGTCACCACACATCTTGGTTTTTAGAAGGACATAGTCCAACAAGAGTTTGTTATGCAATTGAGTAGTATGTAAAACTTGGGGAAGATTAATTAAACAACCCTAAAAATTCACCCCTTCACAATCACCCCTCCCTACTTTTATAATCAACCCTCCTTGTTTTTTAAGCTTATAACATTACTATAATACCCTCACTATAAGTTTACCCAATTAATACTCATTAATTCAGTTTTTTTTCATCCTCCACCGTCAACACAACCTCCACCACCACAAACACAACCTCCGCCACCAAAACCACCACCAAAATACCTTCCACCACCACCACCACCTCACCACCACTACCACCACCACTACCACCATCATCTCATCGCTGCCACCACGACGCCACAATCATCTCTGCCACCACCAATGCGCCATCGTCATTTCCATTGCCACCACCAACACAACCTCCACCACCACAACCACCCCAACCAGATTCTACAACCACCTCCGCCAC
>JAJJMA010292281.1:0-13784 GCA_023529015.1 Papaver nudicaule
TTGATATCTTAGAAGCCATTAATGGCGATTTCATCACAAGGACGTTCCAGTTTTGGGACTCAAGCAAATGCTCTGCTGCTGAAGAACCTTACTTTCCAGGTATAATAACTCTTCAATTTCCTTCCCCTTTTTATTTAGGGATTTATTTGCAGTGTAGCTAGAGTTTCTAGTGCTTCGTTAATGGTCTAGTGGGATTGATTTCATGGAAATCAAAATTTTGATTTCACACTATGAATCAAACTATGTGGAGAATTTTAATGGTGAGGCGAATTTGAACGGTGAAAATTATTTGTGTGTAGACGTCTCTTAAACTTTTGGACTGGCATAGTATTGAGTCATAGCGTCATTAAATTTTGGAATTTGATGAGTTTTCACAGGGCTAATGATGTCTACGCCTAGTTTATGATATCGATTTAGAGATAAACTTTGATCAATGGTACTTTTTTTTTTTGTTTTGTTTTTTGTTGCAGAAACGTAATTACTTGACGAATCTAAGACTTGTTGCATACCCGTTCATTCTTTGTTTGCTTCTTTTTCTCATCCAAGATTTGGCAGACAGAGCATTTGATAAAGATGAGTTTAAGTGTGGTTGTAGTACATGTACTGGCACAAATGGAGATGGTACCTGTAAAAAAGAATGTGGGGTTCAGTACTCTACTTCGAGGCAAGTTGGTTATTGTCCGAATCCCAATCCTCCAGAGTGGCCTGCTTTATTGCAAGTACCTCCATTTTCAGTCTTGGATCCTGATTCTGAATCCTGCAGAATCAATGGTTCCTGTAATCCAGTTTTCCTTTTAACCGGGCTTAATCAAACTCTTGGACTAAGTAATTCCCTCTGTCTATCGCTGTTTTATATATATACATATATGATCACACATTTTAAGTAATTCCCTCTGTCTATCGCTGTTTTATATATATACATACATGATCACACATTTTACACTATTGACTATCTTCCCATCGTTTGCCGTAACAAATGGTTTCCTTGCAGGGTTATTATTTGAAATTCTAATTTATAACACCATCTTACCAGGTTTGGGGGAGAACTTCTTCACTGGTGTTTTCAGTCCGAATGGTTCTGACGTTTTGGATGCTTTAGCCAATAGTCTTGCGGTGTGTTTTTGTT
Organism: Papaver nudicaule; assembly: GCA_023529015.1. Lineage (NCBI taxonomy): Eukaryota > Viridiplantae > Streptophyta > Magnoliopsida > Ranunculales > Papaveraceae > Papaver > Papaver nudicaule. Next base: position 1,127 of record JAJJMA010292281.1, read on the forward strand.
TCTCCCTTGTTCAACTTCATTTTTAACAATTAGGATTCCAATTCTGCTTTAGTGATGGAAATTATAATATTTTGGCTCCTTATAGAGAGTGAAAGTTGCACAATATTGACTTCAGACATGTTTATATGCTTAATTATTTTGTTGAGATGACTTTTGGCTAACTTTAGTATTTACCTGGACTCTTGAAAATTTCAGGGGTCAGACACACACACTCAAGGTTCCAATTTTGTCGAACCTGCATTCCTCTCTGATCGTCCATTGTACATATTCCAAGCTGATTGTGCAAACTTCTCTCCAAAACCTATTCCTATGCATATAGCATCGAGTACAATTCCAATAGGTAAACTTACAATGACCAATGTGTCATGTTCACTCTACTTTGTATTGATGATTTATTCCATTTTCTAGGTCGTTTTAATTGGGTGAGTGGAATTGGCTAGTAAGTAATAAGTTATTATATCTTTAGTGTGGTATTACAGTTTTACAAAGGATATACACTCTGTATTCATGCATATACAATCTCTGTAACACCAACAATTTTCTGTACAGAGATAGCATAAACCAAATCCCTCCGCCACACTCCTATGTAGTGTATCACATTCTTCCAGAGATCTGAAGTTTTAGTTAGTTATATACAGTTGCTTCATTAGAAATTTGAAAGATCGAATAAGATTATTGACATAAAGTAAAAAGTTTGCATATGTATTATTTCTAACTGTCATTATAGTGTACCCTAGAATCACTGATTCTATATTATGTGTGTGCACTCAATAACTTTGTTTTTGAATTGGAACCAGAGGTAAGATGTGTACAAGGTACAAATATATGGCATAATAGTTCTTCTTCGGTAAATGATGAGTTTTTCAAGGGCTACCTGCAATCAAATCCAGAAGGGAAGATTACTGAGATTGTTGCAGGTTCTTAACTAATGGTTCCTTTGCTCTGTGTGATTGGACATTTATTTAGGCTCTTTTCAGATGAACAGATGAGAAACTCATTTAATTTTTGCAGCCTTTGATTTTTTAAACTCAAACGATAATATCTTCAACCTGGGCATCTATACAAAAAGGGAAATCTATCGCAGTGGGGAACCTAAGAGGATGACGCGCTTTCTACGCTCTGTGAATCTGGTATTTGTTCCAGCTTCACAATCGTCAGTTATTTTAAACTTGGAATCTTATAGTCTTGCTTCAACTCAAATGGATTTTTGTTTCGGAAGTTTGTTTCGAAGCTTGTTGTTCAGTTACTGCACCTTGCATTTGATATAGTACTTTTAACATCCAATTAACATGGAGTCACATATCTTTTGTTTATATAGGCTTCCAATGCTTATCTTCAGCACTTGAAAGGAGCTGGTGTAAAAATGCTAATAGATTTTGTCAAGGAAATGCCAAAACAGCAATCCCAATTCTCAATGGATTTTTCTTCTTTTCTTGGTGCACTCTTCTTTTCGTGGGTTGTATTGCAACTTTTCCCTGTAAGTATATAATAATTTGCTACTTCTCTGCTATGAATTTCAGTTATTGAAGGTTCTATAACACATACTACGTATATTGCTATGAAGTGTTTTTTTTTGAAGGAATATTGCTATGAAGTGTTACTTTTTATGTATGTTTGTTTCTATTATAATGTTGCTAATTTTTTGTTTATGGTTAATACTCGTTTAGTTGCTGCTCTTACAGTGTATTTTTGGGAAGCACTTTGAGTAGTGTTTTATGTTTATTAATTTATTGCCTTATTCAAAAACTCAGTTAGGGCTTTCTTCCAATCTTGTTCTTTGTAGTTCCTGTGTGTATGACACTCTACATCTTGATGTAGGTTGTATTGACATCTCTGGTTTATGAAAAACAACACAAATTAAGAATCATGATGAAAATGCATGGGCTTGGTGATGGTCCTTACTGGGTGATTTCTTATATGTATTTCCTTTTGCTATCAGTGGTCTACATGACGTGTTTTGTGGCATTTGGCTCTCTCATAGGTAAGAAAATTGCTACTTGCCAGTGCAACTGATATGCTTTTGCTGTGGTTACTAGAACTTAAATCACTTTCTTCTTTGCAGGGTTGAAATTCTTCACGTTGAACGACTACAGCATACAATTCGTTTTCTACTTCATTTATGTAAACTTACAGATTTCAGTAGCTTTTCTAGTTGCAACGCTTTTTTCGAATGTCAAGACTGCTGCAGGTTTGGCAACAGCTAACAAACATAATAATGAGCAAGAGGCTGACACTAGTTTGCCTAATTCGTCACATACTCAAAATTTGTTATTTTTTTATTGCAGTAATTGGCCATATCTGTGTGTTTGGATCGGGGCTCTTGGGAAGTTTTCTTTTCCAATATTTCGTGGAGGACAATTCTTTTCCAAGTGAGTCAGCAAAATCATTCTATATCATATAACTATTTACCTTTACAAAATTTTGCACAATCAATATAGTGGTGCAGCATTTGTCCCAAATTGGCTTACTCAAGTTATCCAATAATCCCTTGAAGTTTTGTCTGTTAGAATTTGAGCTCCTTAATCATGATTAACAAAACATTAGAACATGATATGATTATAGCTTATGCTGAAATGATATTACCCTAGTGTTAACATAATCAATAACCTGTGAAAAACACCATGTAACAGCACAAAAAACATGATGTACAATTCATTAGAATCATGTACTGCAGCATAAACATGGTTGCATCATTAATATACAAGTAAGGAGAAAGAAAACAGAGGTTCAATGACTTTTGGTTCTACTTCTATTTCCTCTCACTTTTTAAGATGGATAGATTCAGAAATCAGAGATTTCTACATATATAAAAGAGGCTAGAAGAGGGCTTAGTCACAGCTATGTGTCATCTAATTAGTCCATCATTAGTTAGATGACACCTCACTGGGTGAGTCATAGGACACCTAAGCTGCTGATGTGTAAGTTAACTTATCTTTAAGTAAGATTAAGCTAATCACAATTACCTTAAGCGAATCCTGATTTGTTGTGCAAACCACAAATATTCCAACATTGTCATGTTTTTGTTTTTTGTTGTTGATTGGTCAAGAGAATGTGATGGTTCAATTTAAATTCATTGTGATTCTCATAATGTGCATCATGAATCAAGATATGCTTACTATCGACGTACTACTCTTTCATTGTAGTCCTACTCGTCCATTTATCCAAATCATATTAAATCTATATTGCGCTTATCCGAAGCAACTTATATTGCTGCAGGAGGATGGATTATCGTTTTGGAGATTTTTCCTAGTTTTGCTCTGTATCGTGGGTTGTATGAGTTCGCTGAGCTTGCAATCGCTGGGAGTACATTGGGAATTGATGGGATGCGTTGGAAAGATTTGAATGATGGCACAAACGGGATGAGAGAAGTCTTAATTATCATGCTCGTGGAGTGGTTGATAGTGCTTTGTTTTGCATTTTATTTGGATCAAGTTGCATCTTCGGGTAGTGGAGTTAAAAAACACCCTCTCTTTTTTCTGAAGAATTGGAACAATAATCGGTCATCGTCATTTCGAAGGCCAAGTCTACAGAAGCAGGACTCAAAAGTTTTTGTTGAAATAGACAAACCTGACGTTATGCAAGAGGTAACCTTGTTCCACTCACCAACATTTTCTGTTGTCCTATAAATTAGATGGTGCACATGTTCACCAGCAGGTAGGATATGTCCTGGGATACCTAGGTCACTATGTAGTTTTCAAAAACTTGTAATTCTCATCATGAATTGACACTAAATTGGTCGTTGAATCTCCATTACGTAACTATTTTTGGCCATCAGATAGTGTTATCAAGTGTGCTCTTATCATGGTAATGACTTGACTATTTTCGAATGTTCTTTTTCGTGTGCAGAGGGAAAAGGTTGAGCAGCTATTGCTAGAACCCCAAGCAAGTCATGCAATTGTCGTTGATAACATCAAAAAGGTTTATCCAGGGACTGATGGAAATCCTGATATGTCTGCTGTTAGAGGGTTGTCTCTTGCTTTGCCCCGAGGTGAATGTTTTGGGATGCTTGGTCCTAACGGTGCTGGAAAGACCTCTTTCATCAGTATGGTGAGTACAAAAAAGCACCATTTTGTTAGACAACCTCTCGGGGCACCTCGTCAGTATAGTGTGTTGATTTGCTTGACAACCTCAAAGAATAATGATGTCTTTCAACAGATGATTGGGCTAACACCACCAACCTCTGGCATGGCATTAGTTGAGGGCTTGGACATACGAACCGACATGGATAAGATATATACCAGCATGGGTGTATGCCCTCAGCATGAGTAAAACATAACTTTCTTGTTTTGATCTTGGTTGATGCACCAAGAATTTATGGATTTCAAATAGAACTTGCTTCATTTGATTCGACTGAATTATGTTATTTTGATTGGCAATGGCAGCTTGCTCTGGGAAATTCTAACAGGTAGAGAACACCTTATGTTTTACGGAAGACTGAAGAACCTCAAAGGCGCTGCTTTAAAACAAGTGAGTTTACTGCCAGGATCATTGTTATAAGGCTGGTAATTCTGCCAGGATCTTTAATTTGTGAAATGAAAAACAAGAAAAAAAGAAAAGAAAAAAAGAAAGAAAGAAGAAGTGAATCAATGAATTTCAATTTAAGATAATTTTGAACGGAAAAAATGTGGCCATCATCTTCAGCATCACAAGCTCAACTTTTTTTTTCTTCGTCTCTCCTGTAGGCTGTGGAAGACTCTCTGAAGAGTGTAAACCTATTTCATGGAGGTGTGGGTGATAAAAAAGCTGGGAAATACAGTGGTGGAATGAAGAGGCGGCTTAGTGTTGCCATTTCTTTAATCGGTGACCCTAAAGTGCGTCTTAAATCTGTGCTTCTTACCTCCAATGCTGGTTCTCATGTTTGAATATTTGAGTTTCTGCATTGCATCTTATGTCTCTCTTTTGTCATTGTGAAAGGTTGTCTATATGGATGAGCCTAGTACCGGACTGGATCCAGCTTCAAGACACAATCTGTGGAATGTTGTTAAACGTGCAAAGGAAAACCGTGCTATTATTCTTACAAGTATGTAACCTCTTAACCGACACTGTCCTTTTTTTATCAGTCTTTACAAACAGGGTAGTAAAAAAGAAACAAATTTCTCAATATCTTGCTAACAAAAGACGAGTGGTGGTTATAGCTCATTCGATGGAAGAGGCAGAGGTACTATGTGATCGTTTGGGGATCTTTGTGGATGGAAGCTTACAGTGCATCGGAAATCCCAAGGAGGTATAATTTATTCCACATATATATTTATTAGCCTGTACCAGTAAAAAAGAAAATCTACACCAAGGTGTTCCAAATGTAAACATGCCTGTTTTATGAAAATTTTATGCTTCGTTTGAAAAACTATACAGTTTCCTCATTACAGCATTCGCTTGTTATCCTGATTCTTGGATCATGCATCTAGGTTTGTGCGCAATTCTCAGTTTGGATCTCCCAATTTGAGATCTATCATTTCGCCATGTTGCATATAGAATTCGTAGATTTTTATCTGTGAGTAATATATGTTATGAATGACAGCTAAAAGGAAGATATGGAGGATCATACGTGTTTACCATGACGACATCTTCTAGTAACAATGAAGAGGAAGTGGAGAACTTAGTCCGTCGACTCTCTCCAAATGCAAACAAAATCTACAACATTTCTGGAACCCAGAAATTTGAACTACCCAAGGAAGAGGTCAGAATTGCAGATGTTTTTGCAGCAGTTGAAAATGCAAAGAAAAAATTCACGATAAATGCTTGGGGTCTTGCTGATACCACTTTAGAAGACGTCTTCATTAAGGTCGCTCGAGGTGCTCAAGCATTCCAAACACTATCTTGATATACCCTTGATCATCATCACCCTTGTACTAGTAATTCTTTTTACTGTGCTCCTACTGATACATAGAAACTACATGAACTCACAGTTGATACTTTTGTTGCTATGCATGATATAACAAGAGTCGTGATTCCGGGGCTTCACAAAAATGATGTCCCTCTACTTTTACTTCAAATATCTGGCCGGATATTATAAGGGGTGTCAAAAAATTGTGAAATGTCTAAGTTATCCTTATACTAATTTTTACCTTAAAATACCTCCACCCTAATTACAAATTTAAATACTTAATATATCCCACAAAAAAAAAAAAAAACATCAAAAATTTCCCCCCTCTCCTCCTACTTCACTTTTCTCCTCCAAAATTTTCATTTTCGATTTTTTGATCATGGATGCAACCAACAATGGTGGAACAATGGAGTACCACTCGTTTGTATTGATGTTGGTGCTAAAACTAGGTCACATTCATGAAAATCAAAAAACGTGAACCAGAACAACTTACGGCTGCAATCTAAAGAACACATAGCTGTAAGTTAGGTTAGCCATTAAACCTTCAGATGCAAGACGTAAGTCCATTTTAGTGGTCGTAACTTACTTATGGCTAATACCGATACTATACTTAGTAGCCGCAAGTTCATCGTACATCAAACATTTGTGTGTTCCAAGGTTACTAACCGTCAGTCCATCTTAGTGGCCGTAAGTTTACTTGTTTGTTATGATGAACTTAAAATTTTTGTCGCAAACATACGAGCCGTAACCCGATATGTCTAAGCCGTAGGTTGGTTACGGCTAGTAATAAACAAGCCGTAACTATAGTTATCTTCCAGCCGTAACATGTATCTTATAGCCGTAAGTTTTGCTTAATTCAAATAATTTCAGAGTCTACTTACGGCTACCTGTAACTCAACCTTACCAGCCGTAACCCACACTTACGGCTTAACAAGAAGAACTTGTAGCCGTAAATAAAAGTTCGATTATTTGTCGCAAAATATCTAGCTGTAAGTTCTTACTTTTCAGCCGTAAGTCCAAAATTTGGTCTTTTAGACCTTTTGTCGAACACTTTGCAGACATAAACAAACGGCTCTGATCTCTGTTCACCTTTTAGACCTTGCAGACACCTTCCAATATTAGTTTTGTAGATCAATCAAACAATCTTCTCACTCATCTTCTTTGTGATCAGTCCTCTATTATGTGACGAGTCTGAATCGATGATTACGGCTAGTGATTGAATTTGCTATTGATGATTACTTACCGCCCACTCCCACTATCATAAGTCGGTGTTTTCTTCGTTGGCATCTCGTATAGTCTATGTAAGAGAGAAACTGAAGAGGCAGAAAACAACTAACACGGTAGATCCCTTCTCCTACTAGATTAATATTCGATGAATGGCAATCATTTTAAAGATTAAGAACAGATTAAAACCAACCCCCAATTCAATGAGAAGCCCCCAAAATTGTTTGGAAATGTAATTTCATAAAGAGTTCTCTGCTATTTTAGTGATGGTGGCGGCGACGACGGCGGTGGTGGTGGTGGTGGCAGCGGCGGTGACGGTGGCAGTGGCGTAACACCATGACTTAATTATTTTAATTATCAGTTTAATTAAGTTAAGTTAAGTTAATCATGAATTAAACACGAAATATAATGGGCAAATTTGGTATTAAAAAAATACATAGGGGAGAGCCAAAGTGCTATGTGGAGGCAATTATAGAAGGGCTTCATTTTTTCTTGAAGCCCCAGAATCATAACGATATAGCAAAGAATTGTGTTTGTAGTATTTAATTGGTAAATGTTAGCAACAATGATGGAAATTTAATCTACGGTGAAAACTAGAAAGTAGGAGAGATGACAACTAGAAAGTAGAAAACTAGAAATGTTTGCCTTAAAGGATACGTTACGTCAGGCCATTTTTGTAAATAGCCAGTTGCTGTCAACTTATTGTGCATGGCAACACTTCTGTGGTTTGGTTCTGTGGTCATCCGGCACTCGTCTTCGTGGATTCGATCTAGTTTCTTTTACTTGACCTTACTCTCGACACCAATGGTAACTAGGAGCATTAGATCCTTTTTGGAAGTTGGTTTTGATGTTGTTTACTTTGTTTTTAGAAACATCATCAACGGCTGTAAACACCTATGTAATGCTTTCAAGTTAATATATGCAGTCCTTTCCTTCAAAAAAAAAAGACAACTTATCGATGGAAATTTAATATACAACTATATCGATGAAATTTTTTTTCTGGTTGAGAGAAAATCCATTGGACCTCGCAAAGTGGCAGGAAAACTCATTTTGCTAGAAAATCCATTTGACTCCACAATATGCCTGACAGGTAAACCCTATGAGAGTATATGGGTGAAGTCAGTCCCTCCTAAGGTGCAGTTTTTTCTATGGACTATTATGCACAAGTCAATCCCAATTGTTGATAATCTAAACAGAAGAGGTTGCAATATACCAGACAAGCAGTGCTGCTTGTGCTTGTCTGAAGATGAAACCATAGATCATCTTATGCTCCACTGCTCTTTCTCTACGCAAATATGGTGGTATTTTATGAATGTTTTCCACATGAAATGGGCTCCAGCTCTTTCTCTACGCAAATATGGTGGTATTTTCTGAATGCTTTCCACATGAAATGGGCTCCAGCAGAAACAATTTTGAAGGAATTAAGAGCCTGGAAATACAAAAGAGTTAAGAGGGTAGCAAGAAAAAATTTGGTTGGTTCTATTCTTTGCAAATTGTTGGTTGATTTGGTTGGAGAGGAATAGAAGAACAATGGCTCACAAAAAAGGGAGAGATCTAAGTACAATTATAAATGAGGTGAACCAGAGAGGCTAAATGGTTTAGATATTGTCGTTCTAGTGATCTAGTCCTTAATTGGAAGTCAGTTATCACCTAGGCCTACTCGGTGTTTAGTCTATCCTATTGTAAACCAGAGAGGTAAGGGAGAGTGTTACTCCTGTTTATCATGGAGGTGTAACATTTTTCTTTTACAAAAAATTCATAACCTTTTTCGACAAGGAAAAAAAATAATTTACTAGGCCATTTTGCTCCCTTGCTTTATAGTGGATCAAAAAAAAAAAAAACGTGTTTACAATTCCCATATAAGAAGGTGCCTAAGAAAAAAAGCTGACAAGATTTTGAAGAAAGAGAAGTAGTTGTGAGGACCTAATTACTCCCACATTGCCTAACACCAGAGCAAAGATCCTCTGTATGACTTGTATGGGCCGCTCCACTCATTGCCAATTGGTTTTGAGTTGGAAGCCCAAACATTTCATTGGTTTCGATCCTCTTTTAGGTTATTTTCAGATCAATTTCAACAACAATTTTGATCTCCGCAACAACGTAAATACAATTTGATCATCAACAACTTTCAGTTCTGATTTCATCTCAGATCTGTTTTTCAAACCTAAAATCAGTTCAAAACCTTTTCAAATCTAAAAATTCTTTTTCTATAATTCAACAATGGTTACTACTCGAAGTCAGCACTACAATTCTTCCGTTACTTATGGAGAATTCGACTCTGGTATGATTGATCCTCGATATGGTATTTTTGTAGTTCTGTTTCATAATATCAATAATTTTGTTTCTCTAAAGTTAAATTCAAATAATTACCTGCTTTGGCATGATCAAGTTGAGCCGATCTTCATAACAATAGATTTCTTAGGATGTTGATGGTGAGTTTCAAGAACCGTATAAAATTAGTTTTGAAACTGGTTTACTTAATAATGAATGGATTTATTGGAGAAAAGCAGATAGGTTTGTGATCAATAGTCTTAAATCCACTTTTTGCTGAAAATATTATTGGTGATGTGTATAGTTTGGCAACAACAAGAGAAATCTGGCTATATTTAGAGACTAGTTTTAAATCTCAAGGAGATATCAGTTACGTAGTCAACTTCATTCTCTCAAAAGGGAAAATCAAACAATTACTGACTATTTGTGTATGAGTATAAAATCTGCGTAGGTGCATCATGTTCTACAGCCCTCAGATCTTAACACACACACAGTTACTTAAACATTATTCAAGGTGCGAAGGCCTTAAGAACAGTACCGAAGACATGTAAAATGACCCATTAATCGAAAGATAAAGCGTAAAGTGTGTTATATTTCTGTTTTACTACTACATGAATATGATCCTAAGGAGCTAGAGGAGATACAGACCTAATCCCTCTCTCGCCACTTAGGTTACACCAAAAATCCAACCTCTACAATGTTTTCCAAGCTCGCCTTGTATAAACCGAGCTTGGGTGGTTTACAGCTAATAAGACAATTGACTCAATCGTGGTGGTGTCAGTCCTTGTCGAGTAAGGCGGTTCCTTCGGCGGTACTCAGAAGATGGTTCTGGGGCTTCGGTCCTTTGAAGCAGGGTCCGAATCCCTTTCTTCTGATTCTTTACCCGGTGTCCTCGGTCTCATCTTTCTTTGGTTTGATCCCGAAGCTTCGCTACTTCTTCCTTTGGTGTGGTCTTGCTTCTTGGATCTCTTACACGTGTCCCGAGGGTTTTTACCCTCCACAGTTTGCCTCTTTCCTTTCCTTGTATCGAAGATGCAAGGAGAGGAAATTCCCTTTTTGCCATCTCTTCCTTACCATGTATCCCTACTACTTTGCCAGGTGTGAGATTTTTTCGACACGTTCTTCCTATTCTCGAGGATTTCGCGGCTTTACCTTCTTACCAGAAGCGCTATTTAAGTTTTGGTTCTCCCTCTAAAAACACTTTAGCTTCTTCGTATCCATCTTCCTCGGCGCCGGCGTTTTCTTTTCGTGAAACCTTCAAATTTGTAACTTCATATCAGGTGTTCTTTCGGCGTTTTCCTTCACGACCCTTTGCTTCAATCCTCCCATCGTTTTATAAAGACAATTCTTTTTAACCTTTCATCACCTTTCTATCTTCTGATCCACATTGCCTCTGCAACTTCCGGCGCCGGCGGTATCAGTCTTCTTTTTCCTGTGCTCTTCTTTCTATGTCGTCTTCTTCTAAGGTTGATGCCCTTGTTCTAAAGATGAAAGGCATGGGTTTTGAAGAAGAGGGTTTTCATATTGAAGCCGTTAGTTCTCCTGATGGTAGATTGACTCTAGAGTTGGTTGAGGAGTATCAATGTAACGAGAGTAGGCTTTTGGTGACATTTCATCAAATTTCTGCAGGGTTATTTCCTCCTTTTTACAAGCCTTGAAATCCTTTGTTTCTCAGCATTCTTTGCTCTCTTCCTAAACCTCGAGGGGTGATGCATCTTACTTACAGCTCCATTTACCTCATCAATCAGTGGGTTCTTCGCTCTGAAGATAATTTCCCTGCTGGATCTACGGCGAAGTTCTATTTTACTGCTGAGAACTTTTTTAAGCATTACGATCCCTTTTTAACTCTGGACAATGAATTCCCTCCTTGGGGGGTCAGCTTTCGGTTCGTGGAAGGTAGCGAAAATATTATCCCTGGGTCCTTGGACTATTCCATGGATGAAGATTGGTACTCGGAACCTGTACTTCTTAAGGGTCCTGTGCTCCGAGGCTGGAAGGATTCTGGCCGGTACTTCCCTCGGACCGACTTTGATGCAGGGCATGAGTTTCGGACTCATCATTTGTTCTCGATTCATTTCTCTGACGAAGATAGAGGATTATCTCACCCCTCTTTAGGGGGAGGTAAGGGTATTTCCATGGAGCCTTCGGGCAGCTTAAACCGTTCCCTAGCAGATGAGGAGACTATGCAGCAGGTAACAAATACTTTCCTATGTTCTTTTCTAGAGTATTCATACTTGCCTCTATTTGTTTCTTGAGAAACACGGGTCCTTATCTGCAGGGAGAGTCTTTGGGTGACCTAAACCTGAGCAATGATCTGATTGATTTTGAGTATGGCGGAAATTCGGAGGTTCCTCGGCCGCTGAAGAATTCTGTTTTTCAGAGACTTCTCAGGGGAGTTCTGCCCAAGCGTCGTCGAGCTGCTACGAAACCCCTGGTGGAATCAGCGAACGCTAGCAAGGAGGTATCAGCACCGAAGGCAGCTGAAGCGGTTGTCAAAGAAGTGAATACCGTTAATTCTTCTGTTACCGTGCCAATTACCACCATCGGTGCTCTGCCTCAGCTATGGTAGTTCCTACAGATGCTGCCGCTGGTGCTGCTTCGGACGTTATGCTTACTGCTTCTTCTGTGCCGAGTGCTACCATCGGTGCCTCTGCCTCGGCCATGTTAATTTCTACAACTGCTGCTGCTGCCGAACCTTCTATTCTTTCCTCGAAAATAATTTTCACTCCAGTTGACCTTCTTCTTCCCGAAGGGATGGTTCATTTGTTGAGATGAATCTTCCAAGGAGCTTGTTGCTAGCTTTCCTCGGAGTTCAAAGTTTCCGCCTGCTCCGAGTTTTGCTAGCAAATATAGGCAATCATATACTGCGAAAAGGTTTAAATAAGTCCTTTTTGAAAACCATAATCCTAGCGATTTTACTGTCGAAGTCTCAACTCGCCTTGAAGCCTATGTTACTGATCCCTTGGGGCGTCTTTTAGATCCTGATTTCTGCAGGAAGTTAGGTGATATCTTTGGAGGCGACTGTCCCAGAGCTGATTATGATCTTCGCCATCCACCCTTTTCCTACGAGGAGAGCTTGGCTATTCTTCAAGCGGTGTGTTGTATTTTCGTGCTCTTTGTCTGTATGTTGACGTTACCGGGGTTTGTGTTAATTGTTTATTTACAATCTTTTTATCAGGGTGACCATCATGCCTCTGGTCTTTTGGCTCATTACTTCGATCTGGCTGGCGAGGTTGAGTACTTTGAACGAGAGTTTCACCTGATGCAAGAGGAGTTGGCCCAAGAGAAAGTTCATAGTGCTCGTGCGAAAAAGAATTCAATATGTAAGAGTCTTTTTAT
>JAJJMA010292290.1:0-13313 GCA_023529015.1 Papaver nudicaule
TGATTATTTATTATCCATTTCCGCTCGGTTGTAAGTGTCCACCAATTTAATAACCGAAAATGCTGGGCTCAGGACAACAAAAAGGGCAGGTACACGATCTGAGCATAATTTCTTTAAGATGAGAACTCGTATTGTTTCATGCTACACTATGCATCAAGAATATGAAAAATTCTTGTGTCAATGTTGTGAGGTCCATAAATTTTCAAGAGCAGGATCAAACTAGACAAGTTCGTGTACATTGTTTAAGGCCCTTTCCTATGGGTAACTTGTTTTGCCTTATTTGCCCCACTATAGAAGAGGCAAACACCAAAAATGAGTAGGTAAACCGCCATATTTGCCTGTTTGCCGGTCCGCATGGATATACTAGCGGTCGATGGAGACTCTATCGACGTCGAGAGAGTCTTTCTCTATCGAGATTGTTTCTCTCTGTCGAGAGAATCTTTCTCTATAAATAGTTCTTCTCTCCTACTTTGTTGTTATCTCTCTCGTACTTTAAGATTTTATAATACTGTATATCTCATTTATTTCTACTACTTAATCTCTCCTACACATCTTCCCACAATCATTATTCTAACAAATAAAATGCAATAGGTCCCCTAAACAATACTTTTTAATTAGATTTGCCTGTTTTTCTATAGTGCAAAATCACATTTGTCAAGAGATTTGCCCTTTCCCATAGGAAAACGCCCAACTCTTCGTCAAATGAAGAAAAATTCAACCAGAAAAAGAAGTACAACATAGCATTGGAAATGTCATATGGTAATTGGGTTTTGTTAACTTGTGCACCTATGCACAAGTTAACACCCAATCATTGCATAGATAATTGTAAACAATAATAAAACCAAGGGAGAAAGATTGTTTATACACTAATACCAAGTGTATAATCCTTCTCTCTAAATTTATAATCAATCTCTCTCCTTTGATATTGGTGTATAATCACTCTCTCTTCTTTTAATTTATTATTGTTTACAATTATCTATGTAATGATTGGGTGTTAACTTGTGCATAGGTGCAATAATAAAACCCATGGTAATTTGACACGACTCGGAAATTTAATTTTCGTCTTCAATTTGTCTATGGTTGAAAGCCTCCCGGATATCAAGAATACACAAACAAAAAACAATTGAGCTGCAAAACATGGCTTCTTTACGTTTCCATCGTAAAAACAAGTAGATCATAATACTCGGGAATACAAGTAACAAACTGAACAGGTACTAATGCCACAAATAGAGACTTTCAAAGTGAGCTTATGAATTCCTCATCAGATGCAAGTGCGGACATAGTTTCAGGTCGGAGACAAATCTCTAAATCCATACTCCCTCCACCTTCACAACCCGGGTATGACCAAACACTCCCACTGTATTCCAAAGCTGACCCGCTACGAACAGCCATTGCCTTCCCCCAACCAAACTCGCATCCGTACATATCAAATCTTGGGGAACTGCCAATGGTGACAACAGGCTGACCATAAAACCGGCCGATATGAAGAAACGAGGGATCCGTTGACCAGTTATTCAGCCACCCACGCACATTATCATCTGTTCGACCAGCGACAGCCTCATGCAACAACCAAGCTGCCCAGCCAAGCCCATGGCCAAGTAGCTCTTGCGACTTGGCTGTACCCATCACTACCCCGGTAGAGCAACCAAAGTAATCCAAGGACATGGGTGGTTTCAGTCTTGTCCTATCATTAGTGACCAACCTGCAAGTTGTTTCCTGCTCTCCATGGACACCGAGTGCCCGTGTAAACGCTCTCCAAACTAGCGCACTCAGGGCTTGCAGCGAAGAGATGTTATTGGTGCAGCATTCATTGTTTGCTTTGATTTTGAGCTGAGAGATGGACTGTGCCGAGAAATGAAAAATCCTCTTATCAAGAGGTGGGGGCGTAATGTACCGGTCAATGAACTCATCATGGTGCGAATACGGAAGGTTGATGCCACTGTACTCTGCTTGTTGTTGCTCCTCAGTAAACCAGCGCTTAATGATGGGAGGGCGTGAAATGGACTCGATGTTTCCTTTTGATCTACAGATTTCTGCCCATGTACTAAAGAAATGCCAGAAAGAGGCGCCATCGCCAATAACATGGTTAAAAGAACAACCAATGAAAAACCCATCAACAAGCTCCGTAACCTGTACGACAAGCAAAGGCTTGCCGTGACCATCATGGTTTACAGAACCATCTAAAGCAAAGAAAGATTTCACCACTGGGGGTACATTGAGTGGGTTCAGAATATCTGCAACTGTGACAGATTCTGCAATCGCGTGGATGAATTCAGCTCCTTGACAGTTACTGCAGTCTATAAAAACTTTATACGAAGATGGGTCGTCTTGTTTTTTGGTGGATAAGCGGCCAGAGAGTGGAGAAAAATGGCCAAGGGTGAGAGAGAGTGAGTTCTTGAGTTGATCAATGATTTTGACCATAATGCCATCTTCGTGAGAAGACAAAGGTGATGGGTTGGCAAAGAGAAGACCCTTCTGTATTAAATGCGCAGATAGCATAGTTAGATCCCATGGTGTTAAACTGATCTCCTCGTGTGCTTCTTCTGAAATTTGGTGCGGCTTTATCATGCATTTTGAGACAAAACAAACAACTTCCTTTCCTGGATTACTCATTGGAGCAGGAAGCAACATATCAGCAGATGCAGCAATTGCTGTCTGACAATAACCAAAGGTGCTTTAAAGTATCATTCCAGAATTAACTGGTTACAGGGCCAAGTTAGTTTCTGAGCCGTACGAATACTAATTTGTAGCAACAAATTCAGAAGAGACAATGAGATGAAATGAGATAATGATTATGAACTTATTGAGCATCAAGTATTTTGAGATCAGGAGTTATAAATCTATGGAATACTTAACCAATTCAAAAGTACTATGAAGAGAGTTCCGTACACATGTTTCATTTAGTATTATGTTGGCACCATTGGAACTTACAGGAATCACATGATCACTAATTAAAATAATCTTGTGGAGTTGTTTATTAAACTTACTTAAGATCGGCATTTTGAAAATCAAGCTAGTCTAAGCTCTTCTGCCGCATCATCAGCCCCTTCGTCCCCTGTACACAGCCATCTTCGAATCCTAGCCTGTGGCCTCTCCTAACAAGCTCAAACTAAGGAAATCTTTGTCATTTGTTGGCCGACTGTTAAGGAGGCCTTTATTGGACGACCGAAGGGAGTCCTCTATGGGATGATTAAGTGTATGATTTGTCCGTCACACAAAATGTCCCAAGAAAATAAAATGAAATTACAATTTCATGATTTTCGGATTCAAATCGAGCTAATTAAAGAAATTGAGACTGGAAATCAATCATAAACAATCAAATATACATGTTTCATGTTAAAAATTATGTAAAACGATAACTAGATCACTCAGACGATTCGGAGCTCCGCCGGAGCTCTGTTTTCTGATAACAGAGAGTTTCAATGAAGAAGACGAAGTCGCGGGTAAGAAGACGCGGGTCGGATATCTTACCTGCTCCATTAGCCCAGAACTTTTGATAAGAGTTATTTCCACCCAAAATAAGAGCGCCCCTCCGATTCAACTCATTTATTTCAGCTCGTCAACCAAATCAACTGAGTCGCCCATCGGTTCAAAACTCTTTTCAAGGAAAACACTCAACTGAGAGAATTAAGCTTTGTCTCGTTCAAATAGAGAATTTCACAGGAAAGAAAAAAGAGAATTTGAATCGATTCAATCACCTTCTATATGCTCTGATTTGATTCTAAGTGTCGACCCAACTCCAATTTCTACAATTCAAACTTCAATTTCTCTTCTTTTCACGTTTCACTCATAAAAAAATCTTACCCTAATCTACCTAAGATGAGAAACTGAATTTCAATATGGAAACTGAGATCAATTTCAACAATCATTTCAGGTGATAGTTCAATGTTGTCAAATTTATCTAATTGAGCAAATTAGATCCGATTTAACTTAACATTCTAAACATTCGATCAATTGCAGTATCAAAGATTGAAATAAAAAAATTATAGCACCAGTATAAATTCTTCTTCCCGTGAAACCCAAACTTGTGAAAACTTTTCAGTTTCAACAAATTTATACAAGCAATCAAATAAAAAAACAGATCTGAAAGTGTAGTGTTTGGTTTTATCTGGAGATAAAAGGTCGGCGGGAGGGAGACGAACAGATCAAGAGAAAGAGGCGGAAATTAAAGGAGTAGTGGTGACCAGAGAGATAGAAGTGGGGATTATAATCGATGCAAACTATGGGAGATTTTATTCCCTAATACGTGTTAGTATGGGAGGAAGTGGTGATAGTAACACGTGTTACTACAATGAAATGACCTAGGTACTTTAATTAGTGGGTTGGCCAAATGTACTTTGACCAGCCATTTGGATGCTTAAACCTCTCATATCATCAGACATGTTTTATTTAGATGGAGTGGTTAATTCTTTCAAAAAAAAAAAAAAAGATGGAGTGGTTAATTGGTGGGAAAAGTTATTGTTAATCTTATTGAGGTATTATATAATTTTGAAGTTTCTATAACATTTGTATACATAAATATGTCTGGGAGGACCAAAATAAGGTTCCGGTATTTGCTCCGAGATTATACCGAGAATTTCTTTGAGACAAGTTTGTCTCAGTGTCTCGGTCCTCGATCGAGACGAGACCAAATCCGAGATTAACTACATAGTACATGAGTCTAATTATCATTTTATCCTTGTTCTTTTTATATTGTATTTATTAACAGCTGTGTATCATGCACGAGATTTTGCTACACATGGCGTAAGGACATCGAATTTGATGTTTTATAATATACCTTAGAAACAATTCTATGGAGTAACATGGTTAGGAGTTAGGACTTGACATAAAAAAATTACTGTGGAAATGACATACAATCTTTTTTTGCATACGATGTTAATTTGATCCTGTCATTCTGAGTAAAATGAACATTCCACGCCATTGTTTAGTAGAGAGACCTTTATCTTGAAGTCATTCGTTTCTCTGAATTTGGTCTATAATTTTCGGTCGGCCCCCCACCGCTAGCGGTAATCTAGTAGGATGGTTGATTGAAATCTGTCAGTCCCGTTTTGTTGTCATCAGAAATTAAAATCAAGTTTTTCGTTGATTTGATCAAAATTTGATGGATTTTGATCCAATTTTCTCAAATTTCCTTTACAATTCAAAGTTTACAGATATGAATGTCATCAATTTCGTTCCTCTGAGTCAAATCAAACATCAAAAACTGATAATTTGATCAAAATCAAAAATTCTGGGCGAAATAAGTTTTCCAATTTTTTCATAATTTAATCAAATCTACTAAATTACAATCAATTTGTACCAATTTGTAACTAAAAATACTAACCCATTCACTAGTAGTAGCTGTTACGAAGTCTAATTTCACGATATTGAATTTCTGAAAACAGAGCTCGATCAATCGATCAAAACAAAAACAGTTCTTCAGATATTCGGATGAGAAGACGGGATAGCGGGTCAGGTTAACAATACCCGTTCCAGTAGCCCAGATTTCTGGATAGTAGAAGTTATTCCACACAGCCTTACAGGCGCCCGCTGTGTCAGACCATTTACGGGTCGGTTTCCCGACTCAGAGAGTCAACTAAATCATCCATTTTTCAATTTTCTAATTCTTCTATCTTCCCACCTTTCAATAACCAACAGCAGAAACTGAAATTATGTTACTTTACTTGATTGAATTATCTACTTACTGTAATACTAATTAAGAAACTGATATTCCCTGAAATTCAATTGAATTATCAAAAAGCACAAAACCCAGCTGATATGACTGAATCAGTCACCCATACATCTTAGAATTCCCATCTTCAAATCCCTGCATGTTCACCGCCATATTCACCAACCCAGTTGTTGTTTCTTTTCTAATCAGCAACCCAGTTGTTGTTGTCGTTGTTTTTAATCTTCCCACAATAACCGAATATTAGATTTTTACCCAAATCTCAAATTTCCCCAAAACCCACTCAGATTTTTACCCAAATCTCAAAAGAAAAGAACACCATGAACATTATGACTAAACCGAGATAATCTATATTCACATCTCTATGCCGAATAGGAGGAAGAGAAATTGATCCAAAAAAAAAAAAAAAAAAAGGAAGAAGAGATAGGCGTGGATAAAGGTTCTTTTGTTTTTATCAGTCACTACAGTTGTTTGAGATAAAGCATGCTTCTCGGTCCCAACTCCCACGTGTTATGTTTGTTTTTCCAGGTGGTGAGCTTTAATTTAAGGGTAATTTAATTTCATGTCTCACTGTAGTGTATTGCCATCTGGTTGTGAGAGTTGGACGGTCAATACCGGTCTTCTCATCATAGCGATTACATTAACAAAACTACAAAAGAGTGTCATTTGGATGTAGACTTTTAGTTTTATCATCACCAAAACGGATCATAGGCTTTAAAAGATTTACACTCTCAATTAGCACTTCTAAATTATATGTAGAAATGTTCTGACGACGACGACGAAAAGTGGAGTATGCAGATCCATTCCTCGGTCGGCCCACACCGTGTAACGGTTATCTAGTTTAAACATATGAATGGATAGCACACTGGTATCAGACCCCAAATTCGATTTTCCTTTCTTTGATAAATAAATTACCCAAGTCATGGGTATTACAACCTAACCAATTCACCATCTCTACATCTACAAGACCCCACAACCCAAATTCTTACTAAAAAATCATCAAATCAAAGTTTAACTGACAAAAAAAAAGGTTAAAGGCAGAGTCTTTAAAGCAATAATCTTAATTTCCTTCCTCTGTTCCTCATCTTTCTTCTTATATTGAAGTTCTTAGCCTTTGCTCTTAGCTTCTCATTGAGGTTTGAAGTCTGAAGTAATCAACCAATAACAAATCAAACCCTGCACGGATAAATTTAAACATACAAATGTAATGACCCAGCAGATTCGTAAAATGTTAAAGCTTGAGTACTTGAATCATAAACCAACTTGTACTGTAGATCTGTATTGAGCTCAAAACTGATTCCTTTGACTCATCTCTCATCAAAGTGAGTTTTTGAATACTTACACAGTATAATGAATCTGATAATGTGATAATTAGTGTATTAATTAAGGAAGATATAAGATCCTCTATTACTCCTAATCTCAGACTCAGAGTTCTTTTCTCAGCTTCTGAAAGATACGGAAATCTAGTTTTAGTCAAACCCTCTGAAGCGTGTAGTACTGTAGTTTTGAGGCCTACCTTCTTGCTGACTAAGCATCTTGTGGGACCCACTCAGGGAAATTTTAGTGTGCTGTGCAGGTGTGGCATTGTGTTGGCGGTGCATACAAGTGGGGGGCAATTGCCCAAAAAAACAAAGAGTTTGACAATCAAGGGCAAGAGGAAATAGAATAAAAGCCCTTGATTTTATTGGGCTTTCATAATTAACCTTATAAGGGTTAAATTTGAAGTCCACTAGAAATTGATATTTTCCTAATTCCATTAATATCCCTGTGTTAGGTAGATATTTTATAAAGTTTTAGATCTGAAAATTCTGTCTCTTGTAATTATCGCCTTCATCTTCTACTACTTAAATCACCAACACCATTAGGCCAACTCCTATGGTATGGATATAAAATCATCCATAACTTAAGGAGTATCCACATATATATGGATCCTCAACAATAAGTGGAGCAAAAATCCACTATGGGATAAACCAAAAAGATGGTCCATCCGGTCATCTATTGATCGGATATCCCAAAAGAAAAAAAAGAAAAAATCTCATCCGACATCACAATGACCGGATGTTAATGGAGGTTTCAAAATTTTGAATTAGAAACGTTTATAATTGTTACTAAAATGAACTAAACACATTGCTATATTAGGAACGCATATAAACAGTTACTAATTTGAATATGTAATGTTGCTATATGTAAGGGATGGATATAAGTACCAGAAAAATAAAGTCCCATCCGGTCATTCAGTGACCGGATAAGAAAAACAGTTAATAAAAAAAGAAAAAGCTGTCCGGCCATCTTGTGACCGGATGAGAAAAAAAATAAAAAAAAAATATCATCCGGACACTTCAAGACCGGATTGGGTATCCGATCATTGGGTGTCCGGATGACTAGTCCACATAGAGTACCTCTAATTTGATGCATACCCTCTGGACGTCCACAAGTTGTGGATCAAAACTGCCCCATAGTGGCGTTTTTTTGCCACTTCTATCCATATCTTGTGGAGTATCACAAAGATATGGATGATTTTTTCTCCCATAGGAGTTGCCCTTACTACGACGACCACCAGACCTTTATCAACAACCATCTCCGATATAGAATTTCACTGTCTATGTTATGAATCATCGTCTCCATCTCTACAAACACCCTGAAAACTATCACCACCACCAAATATGTCGTCAGATTATGATTCTGGCGCCGACACCACCAAACACGCTGTGTAAGTATTCCTCTCTATATTCATTTCATCTTTGAGGTTCGGTATTTAGCTGGAGATTTGATGTGGTAAATATAGGGTGGTTTTATTTTGATTTTGATTTTTTTGTTTGAATTTTGTCTTTGATTTACTGGTGCGATATAATGTTATCTCAGGATAATTTTGATTTCAATTATGAGACAAGCTAAATCGTATTTTGTTCATTTTTAAAACGTTTTGGTGGAATTTTATTTGCGTTTCAATTTAATTTCAATGTAAAGGGGATACAATCAGATGCAAATGTAAAATCTCGCATGAGTAGTCCCTCACTTACTGTGTTACTGATGGTATATTAAGAGAGGATTTGTAGGAAGGGGATTTGTTTGATTCAATTATATTTTCATTATATAGGGAGATAGTGATACAGTCTTACTAGATGCTATGTGTTTTGCAGTATGAATTACTTGATGAAATGATAGACTTTGGTTGTTCTCAATACAATGTGAAATGGTTATTCTCATACAGTGTCAAATGATAGACTACTATACCTATGCTACTACCTTACTCGACTTAGCATCTCCATCGTCCATACAACAAAATTGTTTCTCAAGCTAAATTGATGTGTGTTAGTCTGGGAGCTAATAATTTGCCACAAACTAGTTTACACACCTTACAAACATCACCATGGGTTTCATTTTCTAGCCTACCCAGCTTGGTTGTCGTAGCGCGTGTCTTATTGTTTCAGTTATATTCATTTGTATTCAATATGGTAAACTACTTCCAACTGTTTATGATTCAATATTGATAGTCTGTGGCATAATTTGAGTAGTGACTAAGTAACTTGATTACTTAATGGGATACAAGAAACCACTGCCTTCATATCCAGTTAAACCCATTACCATAATTTTGGAATAGCTTTAGTCCAATTACATTATTAATCCAGAATGTCCATAACTGTTCATCTGTTGGGTATATTCAAGGTTCTTTTTTGTGATTTCTAGTTACGTGCATTTGCAAAATAAGCTCGAGGATGCTCCTTGCTTGGCAACTTTATGTAACCCTTGCTTGACGAATCTGCAGTGGTGGTGCAATGACTCTGGGCATCATCCTAGTAGTCTTTTTTGAGGTTAGCATATCTCATGACCTTGGTATAATCATAACTTATTAGGCCTTGAATGATATGAAACTTTAGTTTATAATTTCCTTCATGAACCTGTGGTGCAATGGTAGCACAACTGACTTCATGTCAGATGATGCGTGTTCGAGTCACGTCGGGTTCACTCAACTTGCCAACTTAACACCTAATTTTGGTGTCTAGTTGGCAACTAGACACATAAAATGTTGTCCAGTTTGCAACTAGACACCAAAATCTGGTGTGCACAGGGTTCCTGTTCATACAATCATGGTGTCTAGTTGGCAACTAGACACATAAAATGTTGTCCAGTTTGCAACTAGACACCCAAATCTGGTGTGCAAAGGGTTTCAGTTCATACAATCATGGTGTCTAGTTGCCAACTAGACACATAATATGTTGTCCAGTTTGCAACTAGACACCAAAATCTGGTGTGCACAGGGTTCCTGTTGCATAAAATCATGGTGTCCAGTTTGCAACTAGACACCAAAATCTGGTGGTGTAAAGAAAGTCATGTTGTCGGTGGTGGCGGCGACGGTAGCGAAGGAGGTGGTGGTTGCTGGAGGCGGCGAAACGTGGTGGTGGTTGTTGGTGGTGCAGGTGGTGGTGGTTGCATGAGGAGGTTGTAGTGGTGGTGGTTGGTGGTTGGTGGTTGCGGCGGAAGGTGGTGGTTGCTGGAGGGAGAGTCGTGGTGTTGGTTGTTGGTGGTGGTGGCGGTTGCTGGAGGAGGTCGTAGTGGTTGTTGGTGATGGTGGTGGCGGAGGTGGTGGTTGTTGGTGGTGGAGGTGCGATAGTGGTGGTGGTGGCGGAGGTGGTGGTGGTTGGTGGTGGAGTCGCGATAGTGGTGGTGGTAGCGGAGGTGGTGTCGGTTATGGTGTCGATGGTAGGAGTTGGTGGTATAACATTTTTGTGTTTTTAAAATAAAAAAATGTTATGTAGAATATAATGAGAAAGAATTATATAAGAGAGGATATTTTAGGAATGAAATTATAATAGGGGTATTTATAAAGTTGAATAAGGCTAAATTTTTTGGGTTGAAATTATAGGGGTATTTGATTAATGTTCTCTTGTTTTTTAAGAAAAGATTTAACTTCAACGTTTATCTCATGAACAGATTAATAAATATGGGTGATTTCTGATGATGGATGATGGAGATCAAACTGGATTTGATAAGTTTCAATGGATTTGGGAAGTTAAGTTGTGGCTGGAAACGAATTTGTAAGGCTGTTCACTATGGAACGGTAGAATGGAAAGTGATATGTGCCTTTCCAGGTCCCTCCCAGTGACACCTGACCACTGTGGAGGTTGTTTTCCTCGCTTAACTTCTAATTTTAAAATATAAATGTACCCATAATATTTAATATAATATTTTTTAAAATAAATTAATTATTAATTAAATATAAACGGTCCCACAAATTTATTATAATATTTTTTTTTAACCTGGTGATGCGAAATTTTTTATTAGGGCTGTCAATCTTTGATATCCTATAGGATATTGATAAATCCGTGTCCGATAGGCTTAGCGTTATAGGATATCCGATATCCGATAATGTCCTACATGATATCAAAAATCAGATATCGATATCGATAGCCTAAGCTATCGAAAATTGGATATTTATCCGATAATATCCGATTTCTAACGAAAAACATGTAAAACGTATTCATGCTTAAATTTAAGTTCCATTTCTTTAACATATCATCCAAATTATCTTCAAATACATAAACAGTCTTAAAAACACAACTCTTAAGTATTTAAGTCTCTTGCTCTCACACATAATGAAAAGAAACACAAAAACAAATGCTAAAGAAAGTAAGATGGTGCTATAGGATATCCGATAATATCCTATAGGATATCAAAAATGGGGAGGATATACGTAGAAATTAACGGTTAAGTTGGTGTTTGGTAAAATCCGAACGACTAATATTTAGTAGATGATGAAAAATTACAAGTACGTCCCTATGCCTATCAGATATCGGATATTAACAACCGGATGAGGTCTAATCCGATCACGGTAGGTTAAGGAGAAATATCCGATAAAAATATCTGATCTGATATTCGATATAAAGGATAATATCCTATAGGATCTCGAATAATCGGAAACGGATTTCGGATATCGAACTATTATTGACAGCCCTATTCTTTATATCGCCTAAAAGCCAAAAGCGATATTCTTTCCCTCGCCTTTTGGGCGAGATACTTTTGCTCGTTTACCTTTTGGGCGAGATTTCTTTCGTCGCTTTCGACCGGGAACTGCGAGAGACACAGACAATCTGGGGTATGCGAGTGGGTGGAAGAGAGAGGAATTAGTTTTGGCCACGCTTTGTGGTCAATTCATTCTCATCCTATGTTCCATAGTGAACAACCTAATGGCTTGGACAAAGTTTCAAAGCTATAAGGAAATTATGCTGCTGACGTGGGAGATTTATGTGTGATTTGAGAGTGCTCATATGAATAGGAAAATATGGGTTTGTAAAGAAGTTTGAAGTAAGGAACAAGCAACAAAAGATCACCTGCTGTTTTAGGAATAAAATTTGAATCCTAAGATGACATGAGATTTAATAAAGCAGCAAGAATTTTATGTATGTATGTATGTATGTATGTAGAAATTCTTATGTAGCTCGGAAACCTCTATCAGTGTCTATAAAAACACCGATACCCGTCCTCTGAATATTATAGTTAAATTCTTTTTGTTGCTCAACTCTTTTCTTTTGTCTGCATATTCTTCTTCTTCTCTGAGTTTCACAATATATACGAGAAATACAAAGATATGATGATATATATTGATAATCAATTGAGAAGCAATATTTCTTCTGCCGGAACAATCTTGGGCACAAAGTTTGTTCCCATGAAGGTGAAAAAATCAAATGCATCTCAAGGAAGTACCTGCTGGAAGAAAGATTGCAGCAAAGTGGAGGATGGAAAGCCAAGTGTAGCGCAACAACTAAAAGATCTTCTCAACACTTTAACAATTCCAGAATCGGAGTTGGGAAAAAGTTATCCTAATTTCTTATGTAATTGGTCTTCTTAGTTTCTCTTCTTAATTTCTTACTGATTGTAACCCATCTGTGATGATTTCTAGTACAAATTTAAGTCATTGAATTAAGTTTTTATTCAGTAAAATAATCATGGGCCTGCTTTGAATATATTTGATCTTGTTGTGCACTCGGAGTTTAGACGCAAATATTTAAGAATAATTGGACCAGGATTGTTAATGGAAAGACAAAGTGTCTATTCAATCGTACATAGTTGCATACGTCCCTTTGTGCATTTTTAGGCTCCATAATATGGGGAGAATACATATGGTTCTTGTTCATAACCATAGGGGGACAATATCGTATGCTTACTTGCTGTACTTTTTCCAAAAGTATCAAGTAAGGGGGAGTAAATTAAGTTGAGAAGAAGCTTCATATCAGAAATGAGTAGAATCACTTTAAAATTTTTGGTACACAGACTTTAAAGTTTGCTCAGATTCTTACTCTATACACACGCAACATGTGGGATTAACATATTAACCCATGTAAGCTTGAGCGTACCTTTGTGGTTGTGATAGATGGATATGTTGTAAGTGTCTGCATACGGATTTTTCAACAAGAGTTTAAAAGAACAGATCAAGACTCAAAGGAGAAGTTGAAGAATTCAAGAAATCAAGAATACATCTGGTTATTACTGAAAAAGAAGGGGTACCGAAATACTACCAACTTTTCGTTTTGGCTCGTGAATCTTATGGTAAAGAGTTTGGACGATGTCAAAAATCAATATCCAAACCTTTAACTGGAGTAATCTCAACAGTTAGGTAATAACGTACTACTTGGTGCTTTAATTATAA
>JAJJMA010292296.1:0-11202 GCA_023529015.1 Papaver nudicaule
TGTGCGGTTCAAAAGTAAAACTCCAAATGTGTTGCTTCACTAAAAGCTTGACAAGGAAAAACCCGGTGGGACAAAACCTTGAAAGGAGAAAGAGTATAACGTCTCGAGTCTTGGTAAGCTGCTCTGCTGGAGTTGGTCGGTGACTTATCTTGTAGCTTCAAATGTAGCTCTCTTGTCGATGACCACTGTGTCTAAGTCAGTTGCCTCATTAAAACCTTGTCAGGAAAACCCAAAGGGACAAAGCCTGAACTAAGGAAAAAGAGTACAATGTTAAGAATACTTAGAACAGAGTTAGACTCGCATATGTTGCCTCGTTAAAACCTTGACAAGGAAAACCCAGTGGGACAAAACCTTGGCGAAGGGAAAAGAGTACAACGCGATTAGTCCAGAAGTACGCCTTTGCTGATGCTGATGTTGATGCTGAAAAACACTCTCGCTTCTTGCTGGAAGATGTTTCGCTTGACATACTATCGTGATCCTTTCTTTGATTCCGATGCAGTTCATTAGTATCAATTTAATCTACAAGTCTTCAGCATTCAGCATATACGCCAAGTGTAGTTGTTGTTGTTGTCTCGTTAAAAACCTTGTTGAGTAACAAAACCCTGTGGGAAAAACAAATCTCGATCGAACGGAAAAAGAGTACAACACAGCTTCACATTTCGAATCAAAATATGTCGACATCATATCCTTGGATCCTCCCCCTGATGTCGGCATCTCCCCTGATTTCGTTATGGGTTGTCTCTAGACAATTTCATTAGTCATGAGATTTTCGAAAGTGAATATAGGTGATGACTTACAAGTCCACCATGTCTCCCCCTGATTAATCAACAAATTTTTGATTGCACTTATGGTATTGCAATTGTCTCATTAAAAACCTTGCTGGGTAACAAAACCCTGTGGAAAAAAGTAACCTCAGTGAAGGGAAAAAGAGTACAACGTACCACTAGATGCTCCCCCTGACGCTGAACAATTTCTCTAGCAAAACAGTCATGGGAGTTTGGACAATTTCTTTAGTCCAATATTGTGGGACACTTCCTTTAGTCCAATGCAGTTAGACAAGTTCTTAGTCCTCTGCAGTTATGCAATCATGGGAATCAGACAATTCATTTAGTCTTATACCTTTCACATGTAATCATGGGAGTTCAGATAGTTTCTTTTAGTAATATACTTCTCACATGTTCTTAAAATGTGGACTTAGTCAATGACTTAGTAAATAATTCTGCCACGATTTCAGAAGACACTGTTGTTGCTGATTATAAATAACATCGGTGATATACACTGTGTTATCACCCTTGATATACCCTTGCTTGATTTATGCAAGCTGCATTATATTCGTAAATGCAAGTTGGCTCTTCAGTGGTAGAACTCAAACCACAAGTCCCTCAAATATGTGTAATGATATACCTTAACCATATACACTCACGAACCATCTCATGTAGGATAATGATCTCAGAGTGGTTCATGGGGTAGCCACTAGGGTTATCTAGGTCAATCTCAGGATAAACAGATATCCAGTTTGGGATCGATCTTTATGTGGGTGGAGAGGTACCCATCATCAGCAAAACCAACCAAAATAGTATCTGGGGTTTCAGTGTAAGAAGTTACAATTACATTAGAAACTCTTCTTGCGTTTTCATAGGGATAAAATGCCAATGGTACCTTTTAGGCGTCGAAAGATATTCTTGATATCATTCCAATGGCTCTGCGTTGGCGCTAAGCTTTATCTAGCTAACAAGTTCATTGAGTACGAGATAATTTGGTCGAGTATATTGTGTTAAGTGTAATAATGCGCATATTGCACTTAGATAGGGATATTCGGTTCCCATCACATCTTCGTCACCTTTCTTTGGACGAAATGGATATTTATGTACATTTTAACTTCGACCAATCATGGGAGTGCTAGCCGGATACATTGTCCAGATTAAATTGCCAGAGTATCTTTTGGACATATGCAGACTGGTGGATTAATTATTCCACAAACTCGATGTTCTAGTTTACATCAGAGTTTTCCCAAGATCTTTCATCTCAAATTTGGATTTCAAATAGCTCGTGGTTTCTGTAACTTCGTCAATAGTGCCTACTATGTTCATATCGTAGACAATGACAGCCAAATCCGGAACTCGGTTTCTTTATAAATACGCAGGGGTACATTAAGTATATATCCCTTCCCAATCAAATAATCACTTAGACGGGTATATCACATCCGCCCAGATTGTTTTAATCCATAAAGTGAGCGTTTCAATTGAATTTCAAACGCACTCCGTGGTTTAGAGTTACTTGATTTGGGCAATGTAAGGTCATCTGACACTTTCATAAATATCTTTGAATGAAGATCCCCATAGAGATATGATATAACCACATTAATAAACTGAATTTCAAGTCTTTCTGAGACTGGTAAAAACTTTATAAGCGATCCAGGGGTTTGTGAGAAACCTCGCGCCACAAGGCGAGTCTTTGTATTTTGAGACTTCATTATTCTCACAACGGTTTGTGACAAATAATCATATATATGTCCCTCAGGATTTACACTTGGTGGTTAGCACTACCATACCAAATACCTGTATATTTGTCAAAGAACTAAGTTCTTCCTGGATTGCGTAGGCCAATATGCTCTATTTAATCAACATAAAGCATGGTTCGATCTCATCGTGCTCTACTTCTGGAGCAACTATGTATGAATTATATCATCATTATGCATGCATGATCCTTTTCTTGACTCATGTGCACTCTCATAATCCAATAGGATTTCATTGTTCTTTAGAATCATTTAAAACTTCGGAGCGTCCTCCAGTTTGATTCATGGACATATTTAGAGACAATATTATGAGATTATTTCAGATGACAAAAATTGATAGATTGTGCCATACTCAACCACTTTATTTCTAGGTGAGTTTAATCGAACCTCGTGGTCTCTCCAACTTCCTTTATGGAGCCACGGCCTCAACCACACTTCCACAAAGTGTAGTTGCAACACCTTAGTTTATGGTGCATATATCCTTAGTTAAGGATTTCTAACCTTGCAGGCATATTTGCAGTTGGTATGTGTGATCTCGTCACTTTAACGATATCAGTAAATGCACCAGGCAATTAAAACAACCATTTTCTGAATATCGATAATTCTTTTCACTTCAATTTCACATCATGAAGTGCGGGGATCAAGATGAGACAATGTGGGAAACACACCTCGACGATTCATGTCGTTCCCTTAGGTAATCCTTTTCCTTACCTCCCCCTAACGACGAGAGGGTTGTCTCATCAAAGTGACAATCCGCAAATCTAGCGGTAAAGAGATCGCATGTCAAAGGTTCAAATTAGCGGACCAACATAAATATTTATTCGTCTTTATTTACCCATCTTGGTACGCTGTGGGGGCGTAATAGGCACATATGCCACACAACCAAAAAAATGCGTAAATATGTGTAAATACAAAATATCAGGCTCATATCCAGTTACCAACTGGTACACATGAAATGGTTGGCTAGCAGTGGGTATAAAGCGAATAAGTAAGGCTGCATGCAATATGGTGTACCCTCAAGCAGTAACAGGCAGGTTGTAACGCATAACCAGTGCCCTAGCTATCATCCGAACCTTTTGATGGTAGTTTCTGCGAGACCATTTTTGAGTATGTATAGGGTACAAGATGTTATACAAAAATCATCAATCCTTTAGATGTGAATTCTCCAGCATTGTCAAGTCTGGCAGACTTAATTGACAAAAGGGAGGTGAGCCCTTAAATGTATAGTATGTGCTGGGAGTATTGCAAATGCAGCATTTCTTGTGGACAAAAGAATCAACCAGAACCATAAAATACATGAATGGTCCGCACTCTGGCAGTAAAGGTCCACAATTATCACCTTGTTTTTTTCGTAAAAATGGAATGTTTTCTTTGATATCTTTTAGCGTAGGATGGTCTCGATCCTGTTTTCGCTAAAAAGCAAGCTTTGGAAAATAAGTGATGTGCCTTAGACAAGGACTTTGGAAAATAAGTGATGTGCCTTAGACAAGGACAGCAAATAAAATGGGAGAAAATACCCTTCAATTACTTTAGAAGGCGAAGGTTGCACTTCACTTACTTTAGAAGGCAAAAATTGTGCATAAATTACTTTAGATAGCACAATGTTCTATGCATCATAATAATATTTTATCCCATTTATTCCTGAAAATTGACGTCCGTGTGAGTTCTTTTAAAAACACAGATCATCATATAACGACTTGGGTGCCCCCAGTCGGCCATGCCAAAGCTTGTAAGAGTCACTTTTCAACAGTTCATTGTTGGTAACAACGTGGGATTCGACAATCCTTATCGTAGTGGTGCACAAACCACAAGTGTGACTCAGTAACTTCTCTAAAATGCGTTTTCTTGACATGCATTAGAGACGATATTATTCAATTCCATTTTCACAGTTGTTTTCGAAGGATAATTGCTTGCATGGATATCCTTGAAACTCAACAAGGTGCGATTAGCCCTTGGTGCATATGGAGCTTCTGTGACTTTAATCGTTGTGTTATTTGGCAACAAGAACTGAGCATTACTTCGCTCAATAATCACTTGAGATGATTCAATCATCGTAGTCACAGAGTTAATTGTAATGAATCAAGTCAACAAACAATTGTCTATTTTTGAAGATAATGTTGGTGGTTCCACTATCAACTAGACATTTAAACAGTACATATATAACATTGATAGACAAGGAATATGTACAAACAATAACCAAGCATATGATATCAGAAAAAGTAAACATATGAGGGAAGCAAGAAATTCATAAAGTTACCAGACTAATCCAACGAATGTTTACTATAATCATTGCTTCAGCTAGGAAAGATTTGTATCTCGTACAAAACTAATGTAGGTAAGCCATTGTAGTCCAATAATGGTAGCCCTTAAACTATTGGAGGCCCTACTACGAAAATATATAAGGCCTTTCTATTAACATAGAGGCCCTGCTTTGACCGTTAAATATTGGAGGCCTTGCTACAAACAAAGCATGTGGGCACAACAACTCTAACATAATGGAGGCCCATTGATGAACGTTTGAACTAGCCCAATAGGGTGAACTTGGATACAAGTGAGTAGAGGGCCTACATGCCCTGTGGACTGAACCAATGGGTTGTAACAATAGTTTGTGAAAGTCTCGTACTTACCACTACGAAAACTTGTTGGGTGTAACAACTCGGGCTGGACTACTACGTGTATGTCTGGTAGGATCGAATTACTATATGGGGATCCAGAATGATCGACTACTCTCATAACAGACTTGCAAACCAAAACATGGTGTAACAGACTAGCCAGTCAAATCAAAGCCTAGCATGGTATAATAGAGTAGCAAACCAAAGTATGGTGTAACAGGCTAGAAAATCGAACCAATGCCTAGCGTGGAATAATATAGACTAGTAAACCAAAGTATGGTGTAATATACTAGCAAACCAAATCAAAAGCAAGCATGGTAGACACAATTTGTTCACCAAAAGGTTTCACAAACATAGCATAAAATGAAATGCTTAAGTCAACCTAATGGTCAAGTGTCTATGTTCAACTACATGCATGCAGGTTCCACTAATTCTCAGGTAGGCTTGGGTTACCTTAGCAAAATATACCTCAGACATAGTTAGACTAGTCTTTCCGGTACTAGGCCAAGGCTTGTGGTGGTTCGACTGATAACGCCCAATGGGTTCAGTTTACTAGCCACATGTTTCACTAAGAATCGGACGTCGATGCGTAGTGGAATGCAAAAATGCACGTGCTCATGCTTATATATTAATAAAACAAATAAAATCAAAGCATGTACAAAATAAAAGTGTACTAAGCACAGGCACATATTAAAATTAACTGTTGATATTAACAAACAATTAAGTGGATTCCACCAGACAACCATAAGACAGAACAAAACAGAACAGGCACAAACGTGGATTGGGTCTATCTTCATATCGCTGAAACCAGACGGACATGAACTAATGTATACCAGTCCCGGGACATAACTAAATATAGGACACGGTCCTAATTCGGTTCTGACTTAATGTATCTGCCAACATTAAGTAGGCAGTAGGCCTAAAATTGCTACAGTAGGCCTAAAATGGGTAGCTGGTCCTAATTACTAAACGTCTAGCTACAGTAGGCCCAGATCAAACAAAATGTGACGTTGTCGGGAGGTCCTCTGCTGGATGTCACAAGTCGTCTTACAGTACACCGTCTTAGACTCTTAGGGTTCCACGCATCTCTTAAGGAAAAAGAAAACATGGCTGCTAATGTACAGACATCTCCAAACACGTATTGTTACTACTGATACGATTCTGGAATTGCATGAGACTCACAGTAGCATGTGTTATGACTTTAGTTTACCCAATCAAATTAGCATGTTGTGCATACAGACAAACAAAGCCAACACATATAACTTCCAATTAAAATTGATAGGATAGTTTAGGCATACCTCAAGTTATCGCTATCTTTGAGGTATCGTACTTTTGTAGAGTTCGTCTGATACAACAATGGTACATCGTGTGTTTCTCGTCGCGTGCAAAGCCAATAAACATAATTAATTGAATCGTAACTTTGTCACAAATTTAATGATTATAACATAGACAAAAATATTAAGATAAATAAATTAATAAACTTAGCTTTGTGGAAGGCTTTGTGAAAAAAAATTGGCCGCAACTCTAGGGTTAGAGCTCGTGCTGAAAACGTAAAGAAGTTAAAGAGGTGGAGAAAGAGAATATCTCATTGATAGATGTATGTTATTACATAGCTACAGTATCCTTTATATACAAGTATATAGAAAACCCTAGGATACTACTTGGGCCGCACATCCATGGGCCATAAGCCCTACAACAAAATCTGAATTTTTAGTATGTTATAGGAAATTCACAGAGGAAAATATTTCGTGAAGGAAGCGCCTCCTAATTCCTCACGGATTGGGCTGTAAAAATCACGCCATGAAGAAATACGTGAGCTGAACTGCCAGATTTCCGAATTTGATTAGGAAACTAGAGTATTATGGACTTAATAAAATCCATAATCCTCTAGGATTTGGATCAGTGAGGCCCATAAATAGGGGGAGGCTAGGAAGAGGTGAATCCTAGCTCAAAGGAGGCAAGGCTAGCCGTGAGGGGAAGATGATGATCATGGACCTCCATAAGTACAAGTGAAGGAAAACAATAAGACCCCCACGAATTAGGCGAGAGCCAACTATAAGGCCCCCATAAATTAGGCTAAGCATGATTATGAGGCCTCCAATATTTGGCCAAGGCATAATCTTGGACCCCCAAGAGTTTGGCTAAGTCATGGCCGTGAGCCTCCAAGCAATAAGCTAGGGCATGGCCGTGGATATCCAAGAAACTAAGCAAAGGGGATGCGTGGGCATCCAAAGACTAGGCAAGGGGTGGCGCAAGGGCCCCCAAGTAGTTGAGCAAGGGTGATGCCATGGGCATCCAAAGATTAAGGCGAGCCATAAGCATGGACACCCAAAACTAAAGAGAGGGATGGCCATGGGCGTCCAAAAATCAGGCCAAAGAGGTGGCGTGGACACCCAAAATCAGGCCAAGCTAATAAACGTGGATATCCAAGGTTTAGGGCAAGCTAATGGCATGGATATCCAAAGTTGGGGCGTGCTAAAGGTAATGGACACCCATAAACTAAGGCAGGGGATAGTCGTGGGCCTTCAAGGATTAGGCAAGGGAGGATGCGTGGGCATCCAAAGATGAGGCGAGGCCAACGCCATGGGCATCCAAAGATGAGGCAAAGCTAATGCCACGGGCCTCCAAAGACTAGGCAAAGCTAATGTCGTGGGCATCCAAGGATTAGGCACGGCCAATGCTATGGGCATCCAAAGATGAGGCGAGGGAGGATGCGTGGGCATCCAAGAACCATGCCAAGGCCGTGCATATCCAAGGTATGCCAAAGTCGTGCATATCCAAGGCATGCCAAAGCCGTGCATATCTAAGGTATGCCAAAGCCGTGCATATCTAAGGCATGCCAAGGAGTGGCGTGAAGCTCTTAGGGCTTTGGCTAGCTAGGCTAATGCGCATGCGTAGGTATTTTAATGCGTAGGCTAGGGATATGGACCATGCTACTAGGCTAGGGTCGCGAGATATTTAAAATATGGCTAACAGCAAACCAAATATCTTATCCCTACTGTAAAAATAAATTCATACCTTATCTCGCGCTATTCCAGGATGCCAGAAATTGATGCGAAATTACTCCTGTGACCTCGTCGCCAAAAACCACCATCAACATTAAGTCCCCTGCGCAGCATGGAACCGTGAGTGTTCCAGGGTGAGCACAAAGTTGATGGACCAGCTACATCCGCGTAGAAGCCTTATTCACGATCATGGAGTCCAAACAGGGCCTAAAGACGAAGCCCGTTCAAGCAGTATCCAGAGAGTCCTAATTAGGTTAGGACTCTCCCAAACCGTGCGTGATATATCTTCAGGATAGACACAAGTTAATGACTTCGTCAGCCCACTTGTAGATGCATCTAATCAACTCCTCTTATGTAGGCAACAATTACTTCTAGAGTTTGAATTCTCAAAACCCTAAAATTCAAATACTCCGCGCCTATATAAATATATGTTTCAGAAAACACCCTGGATCATATTTTCTCTGCATATCTTCTGATTTTTCTTATAGCATGTCGAGCAACAGTAGCAGTGATATTCCTTTGAGCCAATCCATCAAACGCAAGGCTTGGATTCCCTATTTTGTAAGTAATTCTTCACTTGTGCTTCCTCATATTTTAGAAATCCATTAACTATAAGTTAACTGCAGAATGAAGAGGAAGGAGATAGCAGTACCAGCAATCCGCGAAGCAAGATGCCAAAGACAAGCAACTCTTCACCAGTATATCCCCTTCTTTACCCTTTTCATTTATTAGACATAAAAAACATCTTCTTACTCTTTATCCTTTGCAGATTCGTAAAAAGAGTGTTCACGCTCCCTCAAGGAGGATGACCGAAATTACCCATTCTCCTACTTACAGTCCTGTTTCAGTGGTAGACCTTGAAGACCACGTCCCTCCTGGGAATAACATTAGGGGAGGCCTTCATTTTGACCCCGAGATGCGCTCCTTATCCCAAGAATACAAATCTGTTGGCGGTTTCTTGGTTCGGAAGAAATATGTTTCCCTGTACACGAAAATATGGAGGAAATACGACCACATAGCTACTACCCAAGTCTTGGGTAAGGACTGCTCAACAGTCTTGGTGTCCATGATCGCGTTGTTGATGCCGATGATAGCAGAAATGGAGCAAGGATCATTGCACAAGGTCACCTTGTCTACCATTATGAAATGGGACTGCTTGCTTTCTTCTGCTGAAAATGTTAAGTTCAGAGTTGGATGGCTTCGGGCACGACTCGAAAAGATAAAAATGGACCGGTTGTCTTTTCTAGCAGATGGCCCTGATCCCGAAATTATCGATGAAGATGAAAAAGCTATTGATGAAGAAACTGAGAAGGTCAATCAAATGGTGGAAAGCCTGAAGACCCTGGAACATGAGGTTGCTGCAGAGATGAATTGGCTAAAGAGGAAGCAAGAGAAAGGGAATTGAAGACCCTGAAAGAGAAAATTGCAGAAGAAACTGCGAAGGTGGGTGAAGCTATCCGAAATTTATCGGCTAAAACTGCGGCGTTTCAGGAAAAGATGGAAAGCTTGTATCAGAAAGATTATGCACTCCTGGAAGGCTTATTCTGAAGAAAGATTTATTGTTTTTTTTTTTTTGAATTGAATTGAATAAGTATTTTTGAATGAAAAGTTTTATAAAGATTGCAATTGTTAAGTGCAAGTGAGGTTTGCACTAACTTGGAAGGAATCATAAAATTTTTACAAAGAAGTGATCAGAAATTCATACGTAATAAGGTTTGAGCCATTTTCCGTTGATTACCGTACCTTCGGGTTTTCCATCCAAGGTAGAGATTTTGTAGTAGCCACTAAGCGCCGCCTTAGTCACCACGTACGGCCCATCCCAATTAGCTGAGAATTTTGGAGCTAACATATCTTGCTGAATATGCTTGGCAGTCTTCAATACCAAGTCCCCAACTTGGAAGACTCTTGGCTTTACCGCCTTATCATATGCTCTAGAAATCCTTTTTCTGTAAGCTTTCATGTAAGCTTCTGCTTTCGTACGCCTATCCTCAACAGTATCCAATTCCGCAAACCTAGAACCAGAAATATCGGCGTAGACTCCACTAGCCATGGCAATGCGCGCCGAAGGAATCTTGATTTCAGCTGGAAGAATGGCATCAGTACCATATACCAGAGAGTATGGAGAAGCTCCTGTAGAACTCCTTGGAGAAATTCTGTATGCCCATAACGCCATGGGGAGCTTTTCATGCCAAGATCGCTGGTTATCATGAACGGTTCGACTCAGAATCCGAATCAACGTCTTGTTAGTGCTTTCAGCTTGCCCGTTTCCTTTAGGATAGTAAGGTGTAGAGCAAATATGCTGAATGCCATACTCTTGAAGTAATTCCCCCACATCTTGATTGACAAAAGGCGAGCCATTATCTGTTATGATGTGTTTAGGAACTCCAAACCTACATATGATATGCTCCTTGATAAACTGAGCTATATTGACACCCTTGGTTTTCTTAAGCGGAATCGCCTCTACCCACTTTGTGAAGTATTCGGTAGCAGTTATAATGTGCTCATGCTGTAAGGAAGATGCGGGATTAATCTTTCCAATAAGATCAAGTCCCCAGCTATAAAACGGCCAAGGACTGCTGATGGATTGCAGAGGAAGACACGGAGAGTGTATAAGGTTGTTATGAACCTGACACTGATGGCACCTTCGAACAAACATGGCAGCATCGTCTTCCATAGTAGGCCAATAATATTTTTCATGAATTTGTAAAAATAATTTCTTCTTACCTTGGTGTTCGCCTTCATGCATCTCCTTGAGTATAGTATTCGTCTCCGGATCTGCCAAGCAGCGTAATAAATCTCCACCAAAGCTTTTGCGGTACAGAATTCCTTCGTGAAAGACGAACCTTGCTGCTCGCCTTTTCAGCCTTTCCGCATCTTTCTTCTCAGCAGGTAGGACATGGTCCCGGAGATATTGGATGTAAGGTTCACGCCAATCTCCGACGGGATGTACCATCAAGGCTTCAGAGTGATGTACAACAGATTGGCACTTAATGCAAGAGCCTTGCATTTCTCTGGATTGAGTTTCCATGGTGGGCCAATAGTATCCCAACCGTTGGAGTCGTCTGTATAG
>JAJJMA010292310.1:0-28696 GCA_023529015.1 Papaver nudicaule
GCACTATTGTGTTTGTACAGATATGAAGTTGCTGGCTATTTCAAAACCTTGGTAATCTCCTTCCCTGCACAGTTTAACATTCATACTCAAAACCCATAATTCCATACATTCCAGGAATCACACACAATCATAAATCAGCCAATTCATCAATCACCATTGAAGCAACAACACAAACTCTACTCTTCCAAGTCATCTTGTTCATAGAAGACCAACCTTGATAACCCATTCCTCCATTCCATTGTTCATAATCTCTTCTAACTCTAGGTATAGACCCTTCAAATTTCACCA
Source organism: Papaver nudicaule (assembly GCA_023529015.1). Taxonomy (NCBI): domain Eukaryota; kingdom Viridiplantae; phylum Streptophyta; class Magnoliopsida; order Ranunculales; family Papaveraceae; genus Papaver; species Papaver nudicaule. Next base: position 289 of record JAJJMA010292310.1, read on the forward strand.
GCTGCAAGTCTTGGCGGAACTCTGTCTGTGAACTGGTCGTCCCTGAAGTCACGACCAAGGTTTTGTTTGGTTTTAAATGAAATTATAGCTGCCACCTGGTTATAGAAACGAATGACGCTCAATATATTCACAACTGAAACCGTGGCTCAGTGGTCCTGAGCTTATTACACTAGCCACATATCATGGGTTCAAATCTCTACATCTGTACTATTTTTTTCTTATTTTTCTTTCTGAACTGCCCTATAGTGTGTTTTGGTGATTCCTCCGGTAATTCTTCCTCTTTTGCTTCTTTTTACTTTTTTCTTGTCGTAATGTCGAATTCACTTGTATCTTCTTGTAAATTGCTAAAGGCAATATTATTAATCAAATGCCGAGTTCTCGCTAGTCCAAATATGAGTGTTTAATGTAATATTTATGAGATTATCATTTTGACAACTAAACTTGACAACTGACTAGACATACCAACGCTAGTGAGTTCAACCGAGAAATGCTAACAGACGTTAATGTCCAATGACTTGGGGATTTTCTTGTGTTTGAAGCATACAATTTAGGTGCATGCATATAATCGGGAAAACCATCCGAAACAATTATCGTTTAATACATAAGTATAAGGATTTGATTAGTATTAGCAATAATGAAAGTAAAAATATATATATGAACCACACCCTAGTTTTAGAGCTTCTTAACTTTTACATTTTCAAAATAACTAAATGCAATCTAACAAAGTCAATTATCAAATGTTGTTTTACTTGAAAATTGGACCACATAAAGACTTGATTTTATTTTTTTACAGTTCACAATTCACACAAGCCATGCCTCACTCTAACTGTCTCATTTTGGTAGTTCCTTCGAAGCTTACTCCCTCCCCTTCCTCCTCTTCGAAGAAGAGAGAAAAAAAATTGTTCTCTTTCTGATCCAAAACCATAACAAGTATTCTTCATCATTTTCAAACCCTAATTTCATATCCTAATCTCACTTTCGATTGGCTATGAATGAAGAACATATTTTCAATTCACTTGTAAAGTTTCTTAACACACAAGTTTCTTAATTTATTTCCGAGAAAAAAACAAATTTAAACTAAAAAATCATTAACCCTAATATAAACATAAATGATGGGATTATTATCATATTGAAAACAACTGAGGAAGGTTGTTTTTCCCGGTTGATTTCTCTCCAACTACCAGGATTATGAGTTCATGTACAATGGGAGGAGGAGGTAGTTGATCAACTACCACATCAGCAAGTGGTTGCTCAGTAACAGTTTTTCAGGGGAAACATTAACCGGTTGCGCAGCAGCAACTGGTTGTTGAAACGATAAAAGCTAAAAGTTATGAATTCCAAACACATATTTTAAAACATTCAACGCACTACGCCACAGGGCCTGATTCCCAACGTTTTTTTTTTTTTTTCGCATCTGCAATGTCTATTAACGTTGCGCCCTAGGCAACGTCTATTAACGTTGTGCACCGTTAATAACGTTGCTCCAAATAGGAATTATTAAAATTAATTAAGCAACGTTGGGGCAACGTTGACTAACGTTGGGCAACGTTGCATATGCAGGGGCTATTTTGTCTTTTTACTGGAAATTAGAGTTTCCACTCCTTATTATATTTTTCCTCTGCTTAATATATTTCCTTTACCCTTATATTTATTTGCTCTATCTCTCATCTTCTTCTTCTCTCTCGTTTTTTCTTTTTCTCCGCATACACAGAGAGTTTTTCTTCCCCCTTTCTTCCACCACCACCACCATCATCATCCTTACAAAACCCGTTCAAGTTCTGGAAGATATGTATCAAGAGCTGTTCTTATGGATCTCGAACTGTTCTTAGGGGTTTTAATCAAAATAGATCCGAAATAATATATTCACTGGTTTTAAATCTGGGTTTCTCGTTTCAGTCCTAGTTTCCATGGATCTGAACAAATAAGCATGTTTTAATGTCAAAGTTGTCACTTTTAGGGTTTTTATGGTTGAGATGTGTTTCGATCTATTAAATCTAAGAAGATTCAGATTCTAGGGTTAGGGTTTATCTGGGTATGTAAGATAACTGATGTTATCTAGTTGTAGTCTTCGATTTTCAAAATCTAAGGTTTCAATTTAGAATCCAGGGTTTTCAATTTTTAGGGTTTATTGTGATTTAGGTGTGTTGTGAAATTTACTGTTTTTGAATGGACTTGGTAATTTGGTTATTTATTCGTGTAATTAGGTTGATGTTACTTGAGTTTTGTTTTAAAAGTGTCCAATTCAGAACAATTTTTTTGTTGGTAAGCCTTATTCATGAATTAGATGCAAGAATATGCAGATAATTATAATTGTCATTGGTTGTTCTGTCATTATTTCTCGGATACCCTTGTTGGTTGCTTTGTTTCTTGGTGTAGTTTAGTGGAAGCATTACCTAAGCAATTTATTTTTTCTGCACCAAATCCTGTGTATATTTCGTATTGGGGATGGATAGTTGAAGACAAATGATAGCTAAATATTTGATTGAATTTTATGTCTTGGACTTGGAATTAGTTAGCGGATACTTATAGTTTAAATGGTAGCTGCTGGTGTTGGTTGAGTATTTTTTCCACCATTTCTTACTAAATGTGGTTTTCCAACTCATTCCCTTGCTGCATTGCTTTGGTGCATTGCTTGTACTTCTCGCACAGTTTGCATTCATCTAATAGCTAGTGAAATTTCTGAGGGTCAGAATTATTTTGAAAGTTGGGTTTCTTGTTATTTTGTTACTTAGGATTTTGGGAAATGCCCTGTGACTGGGGAGCCACTTACAATGGATGATCGTATGCCTGTAAAAACAAATAAGGTGAGATATGTTAATCTTGTTCCTTATTGTAGCTCCTAACATTGTTATATATTTTACATTTTTTACTTTCAAAATTGTGCAGGCAGTTAAACCAAGACCGTTACAGGCTGCAAGCATCCCTGAATTACTTGGAATGTTCCAAATTGTATGTGATCTCAGCCCTTGGTTTGTTTGTTTGTTAGAAGCTCTGTGGTTTGTTTTTGATATCTGTACTAGTTGATAATTGGAATTTTTTATTACCTGTAGATGATCTTTGGTCTGTGGTTTGTTTTTGTTTGTCCATATTGTAATCTTAGTTGTCATTTTTCTTTACAGGAGTGGGATCAGTTGATGCTATCACATTTTGCGTTGGAACAACAATTACATACAACAAGGCAACGGGTAAGTCATGCTCTCTACCAGGTACAACTTTAGCTTGAATTCACCACTCCGATACTTGCGTTTGTTGGAGTTCAAGTTAACCTTTTATTCCCATTCGATACCTAAAATGATTACATTTATTTCAGTTTACATCTACATTTGTGCATACAAATTTCTGTCTGTTCTAGTTTATTTCTTCTTTTTGGTCAGGCATAATTATAGCATGTTCTTCTTGCACATAAGTAGATGACAATTTATCATAAATTATGTTAATTAATGGAGTTTGTGTTAACATCACGATGCTGCTTGTCGTGTTATAGCAAGGCTGTGAAAGGAAAGGGATGAAGCAAGGACTCTGGCAGAAAGACATGTTTCATTGCCAGCATTAACAGCTGCCACATCAGATGATTCCACATTTAACAACGGGAAAAGAGGTGCTTGTTCTACAGTCTATTTGGTTGTTCATGTTAGCAGATATCTCTTACTGTTGATATTTATTGATGTTTGGCATTAGTGTTGGAATGTGCTATGTCAACTTTTCCATTTGGTGATTTTGCTAACTTATCGTCTATTTTGGTGCACATTGAGACAGGAATATGAATTTCTTCATGATGTTTCTGACTTAAAACCGAAGCAAAAACAACATATATCAAGTGAGAACCAGCTTCGCCTAATTGACCATTTTTACATTTTGTTACCATAAAATTTCCATGTTATAAGTTCTATTGCTTAATTGTCTATTTTTTCTTGAACTTCATCTAAGCTTTTCTGTTTCATTATTTTTGTTTTTGTTTGTTTCAAGTTGGAGCTTACCCAAACATGCAGAATTTGTTTCGAGAACTTGGTATTAGTGATAGACTGTAATGGAAGGAACACTATCATTTTTGCAATGCCTAGCAAGCCAGGGGAATTCAGCCGCTTTGATTTCCCTGATGTTCTTCCTGCACCTTTAAATGGTATGCATCTGTAAGACATTCCTGCTAGTTACATTTTATTTTCATTCGTTTTTTCCTGTCCGTGCTGATTTTATTTTCCTTCTTATGCTTGTGCAGATCACAATGACTTTCAATCAGCCAATCGTTTTGGTTACATGATGGATATTTTAAGAATGGCTCTACTAGTGACGTCGGTGCTAGGCACACCAACAACAATTACACTGACCAGGAGAGGTAAGCCTTCCATAATATATAATAGTAGTCAGTATAAGATAGGTAATTACCTGCTTTGGCACTTGCTTGTAATGCCTTGATCATATGATAGTTAGTTGTTAAACGACAATAAAAACCCCATTTCGGAGGTGTGAAGAGTTGGTTTGAGCGAATGTGATCCAGAGACTATACTGTGTGTGCTTTCTAAAAAGAGCTTGTAATAAAGTTTCCGATAAAATGGCTAAGTATGCTAGAACTAGTGTTAAGTCTCAGGTTTGGTGGAAAGATCCACCTGGAGTAATTAGTTAGCTCTTGTATAAAGAGTAATGGTGCTTTGTTAGTTTTGTGTCTGAGTCCTTGTTGCTTTGAGTCTGTGATCTGTACTCTTTCTTGTTTCAGTTGAATAAAATTTTCTCCTGCTAAAAAAAAGTGTTGATAGGTTGTTTAACTTGTTATGCAGGTAAATAAAGAAGTTTTGGACAAGCTAGGATCTTGTCCAAAAGATACTGCTAGCCAACAGTTGAGGTAAAAACCCTAACTTTAAATTTGCTTATATGACTGGCATTCTACGGTCCTTGAATCTACATGTAAGTCTTGTATATTGTCTTATCTAATGTTAGTGTATTGAGGCTTAATTGTAAATTTATTGATGAACTACAGATTTGCTCTTAGATAAATGTTTTTCCTATGTAGTTATGTATGCTTTGGAAGATGTGTATGTAATCTACTTGAGGATACACATTTTTTTTCCTATAGAAATACAGATTTTGTAATACAAAAATACAATATTTAATTTTTTTGGATTCTAATTACAAAATTTGTATTTTTTTTATTCTAATTATATATTCCGCAACGTTTATAGACGTTTCCTAAATTACAGAAAACGTTGCTTCAAATAAAAAGGGCAACGTTACTTACGTTGCTTTAAATAAAAAAGAGCAACGGAAGAAGCAACGTAACTTCCGTTGCTTTAAATAATTAAAGCAACGTTATTAGACGTTGCCAAAAATTTGTAACGCCGTATTCGCAACGCTTATAGACGTTGCTTTAATTCGGCGCAACGTCTATATCCGTTGTAAACCGGTCCCTGTGGCGTAGTGATGGGTTGTGTAATTGCTGAACTTCTTGGAGGGGAGAATGGGAAAGCCGCAAATGGGTAAGAAATTGTTATAGATTTTGGACGTGGATGTGGTAGTGGTAATGGAGAGGAAGAAAAATGAGGAACTAACGATCTGAAAACAAAATTTACTGGACTGGTTGATGTGTTGTTATTGTTGTCTCTAAGCAAGCAATACTTTCCACTAGGAATGAAATCATAAACCGACTCTAGTTTTTTCCTGAAGAATATATTCTGAAATCTGAGAATAAAAAGAGTATTTGTGACAAAGACAAAGAGTAATATTTAGTTTTTAGGAAGTTCTAAAGAAAGTAGATAAGTTTGGAACTTTACATATTGGAAAATTCTAAGCAACCAAGACTTCCCAATATGAATGAAATCATAAACCGACTCTAGTTTTTGCATGAGGAATAAATTCCAAAATCTGAGGCTAAAGAGAGAATAATATTTCTTTCTCCTTAGGAAATTCTAAAGAAAGTAACTAAGTTTGGAAGTTTCTACGTTGGCTAATTCTAATCAAGGAAAGAAACTAGTTTTCCTACTAGAAATGGAATCATAGATGGGTTACTTAGAAGTAAAATAGTGCAACAGAATAAAGATTAACTAATAAAACACAAAACTGAAACAATAGAACGCGAGTAGGTACATGGATGAGTTGTATACTTTACACATATGTTACACATCATGTTATATCTTCAGTTGAGTATGTATAGTACGGTTAAAAACAAATAAAGCATGAGTGTGTAACTGCTGACGGATATTCATGTCCACGGATCACGTTGAAGAAAGGTGCCAGAGATTATAAACGAATAGGAAAAAGTGAAGAACTAAGGAGATAAAGTTAAGGAAGATGAATCATTTGGAAATTTATACTAAAAAAAAAAGATGTTCGGAAAATAAGGTTAATCTAGGGGAAAGATGTGAAGAAAAAGTCGGTAACAACCCCGGGTAAGATGCTTGTTTTAGTTATATGGCAAAGAACAAAAACTAGTTTGGAACACCGTCTGGACTCAAAAATACAAAGATATTATCCGAAAACACAAAAATGTAACTCTAAGAGTTCTGATTTATGTTGTAATTGGTATCTCTTTATATAGCTATATCACCCTCCTAGGAGTTGACCAACTTCTATCAGGATTGTAAAATTCAAATAAAGAAAATTTCTTAAATATATATGTTAAAGAAATTTATAGAATAAGAAAATTTCAACTTTAAGTACCACTATAACTAAATGTTTTCCAGTGAAAGATCTCTAACAATTTCTTACCCACTTGGCTTCCCCATTCTTCCCTCCAAGAAGTCCAACAATTACACAACCCGTTGATGTTTTCAAATATGTGTTTGGAATTCATTACTTTTAGTTTGTAGGGAATAAAGGGTTTTATGGACTAGAATCTTCCATTTGGTATTTTAAGTGCATGCAGGAAAAGGAGAAGTTCAAGAGTGAGCTCGGTCAAAAATAGTTTATACATAAAATGATTTATTTTGTAAGTTGCATACTATGGGATTTTAAAGAGGCATTAATGTTCTTAGTGGTATTAATAAGAAAGATATTAATTAATTATTGGTATATATAGGTAGTTAATAATGGGGAAGTTGCACGTGTCGGGGGGTTTGTTTAGTTTCAGTTAAGTTAGTTGCAGTGTGTTTTCAGTCTTTTTTGTGTCTTTGGTGTACAACATCGTTTGAAGCTTCGTGTAACCAATCAGTCTTTGGTTCTTACATCATCAGCAGAGAGATGCCATTTCACCAACACCATTTCTGTGATCATCTGAGGACTATCACAATCTCTCTACAACATCTCAGCAACTATACCACCATTTTTCTCCCTTGTTTTTTGTTAAACAACGGGATTTGCGTCTCCTCTGGGAGGTAAGCTTTGAGATTTTGGACATAAAACTCCACGCTCTTAGCAGTTGGTTCATGGACTTATGTATACTTGGTTTCACAACAAAGCTCAAAAAAATATCAAGATATGGTGTAGGTGGAGTGCAACTTCTTAGGTCTGCCGGACCATTGACTCAACTGTTACTTCAAACTAGGCTAGGTTTATTCTCTTTCTGCTGTAATCTTTTTGTTGGCATTGCCTATTTTTTCTACTTTGTAATATCAGACTGTAAGGTAGCTGAACTTTTCATTAGTTTAATTATGTAAGACTCTTCCTTTAAATATAGACACCAATTATTTATTTATTTATTTAAAAAAAAAAAAACTTCCCCTTTGTTGTGATTTCTTAGATTGGTAATGGGTTCTTCTGTTATTTTATTTGAATTAATTAATTGTTGCTTGATTATATGCATGATTTGGAATTGTGTGGTTTGTTGATGAATTAAGAATTTATGTGAAATTATATCAGATGTTGATACTGTGGATTGGAAAATAAAATGTTATTAATGAATTGATGTGTCGGTATAAAATCTGCTTAGAGACTTTATACCTAACAACCATTAGATTACTACATGTATTTACATATTTGAAGGGATATTCTAATGATGAACATGATAACGAGATAAGCAAATATCAATATTGAGATGGACTAAAACATATTCGAAGACATGATGAAGATTAAAGCATTTATTAAACAAAGCATTTCACTGATTACAACTACATGGATGATGTGCTTAAAGACCTGAAGAGGTGGATACTAACCTAATCCCACTCAAACGTCCCAAAATTTATCAAAAAATACAACCCTTACAATGGAGATCGAGCTCGCCTTTTATAGGCAGAGCTACGAGTGGATTACAGCTAATAAGACAAAATACACAATCGTGGTGGTGTCAGAAGTTGTCGAGTAAGTCGGTGGTCTTCGAAATGTTTCTGAAGTTGTTGTTATCTCGGTGTCCTGTCTTCGAGATCATTAGCTAGAGGTTTCGAGTTTCCTGGTGTCGAGTTTTCCCGCTTCGAGGTCTTCCAGGATGTTTTCCACTACACGTGCATCTTTCCAAATGTTCGATTGCGACAACTCACTGATGTACGAGATCCTCTCGGGTTCTACTCTGTGCTTCGCAATTCTTCACTTATTATCCTACTTCTGCTTCCTGATCCTGACACGTGTCTCGACGGTTTTGTCGCCCTACAATTTGCCTCTTTCCTTGTTGGAAGATTGAAAATGTTTGAGGAAGGAAACTTCTGGTATTCCATATTCCCAGACACGTGTCCAGCCTTTAATTCTCCGCCTGACACACGTAGCTTTGAATGTTTTCGAAACCGCCGCCCCCCTTTTCACCTTCTAACCTGCTGTGCCGGTCTCGGGTTTATTCTATTTAAACCCATCTTCTCCCTCCTTTACAACTTTACTTCTCTTTGAAATTTTTCCGCCTGCAAAAAACCTTGAGTCCTTCAAGTTCTTCCTTGTAGCGCCTTTCTTTCTTTCTCTGTATTTTAAATCATGGTAAGTTTTTTTTTGATCTGCTTTCTTTGCGATAGTTTCTTAATTTTCAATTTGTACTGACTTTCCTTTCGGATTTCTGCTGCTGCATTCAGGCCCCTAAGAAGAAATTTGTTTTTGAAGGAAAGGTTGCTCCCGCGAAGGTAGTGGATCCCAAACTTAGTTGGGAAGACAGGGCAGGGCTTCTTGGATTCAATATGAAGCTTTTCCCTTGTACAGAGTTTGATAAAAAGGTTACCCTATCTCCTGAGCTTATTCTTAAGCATGACTGTAACAATAGACGGATTATAGTTATCGGTGAGCAGTTAGGCGTCAGACTTCCCATTCCTTTGTATAATCCCCAAAATCCCTTGTTTTACCAGATTTTCTCTCGAATCGATCCTCTTGTCGGCGTGATGCAGTTGACTGGTAATTCTGTTCGACTGATTAGTGAATGGGTGGCTCGCTCGGAAAGGATATCGAATTATTACGAAAAGTTTCCGGAGGATTCGAAACCTCCTGAATTTTGGACTGCCGATAATTTCTTCAAACATTACAAGGCTGAAAAAAGCTTGCTCAAGGAGGCTGCTCCCAGGGGGTGGAGTTCGGAAAGGTGTTGAACGTGGCGCATGTTCTAGATGACGTGGATCCCACCAAGTCTACTACGAATATACTTCTTCGCCATTCGAATGACGATGTGTGTTTTACGAAACCTATGCTTATTGAAGGCCCTATTCTTTTTGGCTATGTTGATGAAGAAAAAATGATTGAACGAACAGGTTTTGAGAGCGATCATTCATTCTCGGTTGTTGAGTATTACAAGATGCATTTCTCTGAGAAGGAGCGGAAGGAATCTCAAGATAAAATTGTTGCTTACAAAAAGAAGGTATGCTACTCTACTTTTAGCATACTTGTTTTTCTGGAATTATTTTCTTATGTTGTGTTCTTTCTTAGAATGAACAAGAGAGACTGAACGGAATGCAGAACCAGGAGCATGGTGAAGAGTCGAAGAAAAGAAAAAGGCAGTCGAAACAAGCCAATGCTGGAAAGGGGGCAAGTGGTCAGGTAACAAACACAACCTGCCTCAGCTATGCTATGGGTATGAATACCTACCTCTGTTTGTTTCCTGACGAATTGGCTGCTTTTCAGCAGGACGAGATGATTACGGGTGGTCAGGGGTTGATGGAGTTTTGTATTGGAAATCCCGAACGTAAGAAAGTTGCGAAAGGGGGCATGGGGAAAGAGAGAATACCGAAGGCGGTTGTTTCGAAGGTGGCTGCTTCGAAGAGATACTCTACCAGGGTTGCTGCTAAAGAGGTAGAGGGTCCCTCGAATGTTGTCATCGAGGAATTTGAAGACGAAGGCAGAGGTGTTTAAGGAACTTCCCGGCTCGACTGAAAGGAGAGGGATGAAGTGACTCGAGCGTATGCGAGAGGCCCGGACGGGACTCGACCAACGGGAGCGAGGATGATGAGGATGTGCTAAATTCCCTTCATCGATCGAAAAAAGGTAAAGGGAGTTCTCCCCTCGAACATCCTTTGAAGAAATTCGTTGCCGAAAGCTTCTCAAAATGATGGTGATTCCACAAAGAAGTCTACTGCATCTGCCACCATGGGTGCCTTAGCCGCCTCAGCCGCTGAATTTGAATCAAATCTTCTTCGCTCAAGCGTAAATTTGGATGTGTATGGTACCAACTTTGAGATGATTGATGCTTCCGAACTACGGCTATCCGTACCTTCCTCTGGCGGTCCTTCGGTTCCTACAAGCTTTTCTCACAGATCCTACTCCGAGGAAGAAATTCAGAAGTTTATGGAGCAGTGCTCTCGATCGGGTACTTTCGCCCAGGATATTGTTGACCATATGAAGGCTTTTGCCAAAGATCCTTCGAAGCGTCAACTCGATTCTTCTCTTGCTACCTTTGGAGTTTGGATAACAAGACCCTAGACTCGGAATGGACCAAGCACCAGGCTTTCCTTGAAGGGGTAAGTATGTTTCTATGACTGTTGCAATCTTTTTATGCCTCTGTTGTTTGCTTAATAACGTGCCGTTTGCTTTGCAGGGTTATCACCATGGCATGTACCTGTTGAATTTGTCCAGATCACAAGGAAAGGAGATTGCTCGTCTTGACAAGGAGTTGTCGAGCTTATGTCATGAGAAGGATGGTCTTTCGGACGAGCTTGCAAATAACAAGGGTAAAATAGCGTCGATTTAACTGTTTCTTTGATTTTACTTTGCTTATTGTTAGGGCTAATATTTAATTTTTCGTAAACAGAAAATGTGGTTGATTTGGGCAAGCAGCTCAAAACTGTTGCTGGTGAACGAGATACCTATTCTGCAAACTTGAAAACTCAATCAGAACTGGTTTCGAAGCTGAAATTACAGCTGAAGAACAAAGAAGAGGACTTTGCTTTATTGGAGAAGAATCGTGACGCTGTTTTGAACGATAAGGATGAAGAGATCAATTTTCTTAAAGGGAAGGTTGCTCCGTTGAATCAAAACATAGATGAAGAATCAGTGAGAACGACTCAGTTCAGTCGTTGTCACACTCGTGAGTTGTTTAAGAGTTTTGGGATGAAGCCACTGTATTACCCTAATGGGACAAAGGACCCTGATGCTAAATTGGAGTCCGACAAGGGGTTAATTTCTCCCGAGGATGATAGAGGAGGGGACCGACAATAGAGAGTCTCAAGAAGAAGTGAGTGAAGAAAAGATTGTTGATGACAGTGTTGAAGAGGAGAATGGAGATGGGGAGGAAGAATCAGGGGGCGAGAATCCGGTTGGAGAGGAAGATGTAGTGGACGGCATGTGACAGAGGGCGAGAAGCCGAAGGAAGGAAGTGATATACTGGAGGATAATGAAATGGATGATCAAAATGAAAGGGTTCAGGTCGAAGAGTCGAAGGAAGAGTCTTTGAAAAATGCTGCTGAAACTGGTGGTGACGGTGTTGGTAAAGGTATTAAACCTGAGAATCAAACCGTTACAAATGACACCGAAGATGTTCCTGAAGCTAGTGATGTCTTTGTACAAAGAAGATGTTACATTCCTTCTGCTATCTTTGTATGTTTCCTTGTGTAGTCTATCATTTTCTGTGTTTCTAATTGTATTGTTGAAGCTTTCAATGTTGTTTTTTCGTTGTGTAAAGGTATTAAACCTGATAATCAAACCGTTACAAATGACGCCGAAGATGTTCCTGAAGCTAGTGATGTCTTTGTTAAGGAGATTGCTGAAGATACTGCATAGAAGATGTTACATTCCTTCTACTATCTTTGTATGTTTCCTTGTGTAGTCTATCCTTTTCTGTGTTTCCAATTCCATTGCTGAAGCTTTCGATGCTATTTTTTCGTTGTGTATTCTTGTGTATTGTAAACTATGTATCATCGAGCATATGCCTTTTACTATTTTTTGTAATGGAGTTGCCATTGTTTTTCATGATCTCGTTATGTTCTCCTTCGATATATTGCTTAAATGATAATTCGTGATGAGGCATGAAGTTTTCCTTGCGAATTCTACGCTCCTACGGTTACTTAGAGTGAAACTCTAGGGCTTACTTCGATGTGGGAGGCAGTAAACCAAGCTAGTGGGGGCTTACGGATCACCTTTTCCCAAAGGCTTTGAGCTACTTGCCTGGTTTAAAGCAAACACTAGCTATCGAGACCATAGGTACCCATTTTGCCTCAGTACATTAGGTGGGTATCGAAGATACTAGGTATCTTCCGAGAGGACATGGTGATGTCCTGAAAACCCGTTTAGCCTAAGTAAAGTAGGAATCTTATGGTGGGCAGCTGCTATTATTAGCCTCGATGATAAAGTAGCACAATGGGGGAGTGTCGGTCAAGGCTGGATCTTAGACATGGTACTGTTCTCCTATCGCGGCCTGGAGTTCGACTCTTCTTTTCTCGTTTACCCCTCCTCGAGGCTATATACGATTTTTCAGGGGAGGTCCCTCGGCTGCGTAACTCGCCTGCCATTCCCGTGAATGTAAGCTAATTAGCTTCCTCGGGGTTCCATCCGCCCTAAAAGGAGATGTTAATCCCATTTATCATCCCCTCGACGCCTCAAAAGAGAGGTCCACATGGTCGTATGGTAGTGGGTCCAAATGCCTCCAGCTTGATGAAAAGTACCCACCGCTAATGGGGTTTCTTGTGGGTAGAGGACTGTGTCATATAGCTCGTAGGGCCCTTACAGTTTTATGTACCTCAGCTGTGTGCCTACTGCTCGAGGACTTTTATAATAATTGGCATCAAGGCCTTTAATTTCATTGCGTCAAGGCACTAGGGAGATAATCATGGCCCATTCGTTTATGTGGCATCGAGGCCTTAACAGATGTGCCTAATCAGGTAAGACTTTTACCTAATCAAGTAGGATCTGGAGTTTGATTCGAGATACAGTGTATCGATACGTAAAATAAGTCTTTATTCGAAGGTAGATAACGAAGTACATTATTTTTATGAATAATATTTTCGTATATATTTCGCATTCCATGCATTTCCGAGTCCTACTCCGCCTTCATCGAGCAACTTGTACGCCCATTTTCCTGCTACTTGTTGTACTTTGAAGGGTCCCTCCCATATTGGTTCTAATTTTCCTGCATTCCCTTTTTGGTATGGTGGGATTTCTCGTAGCACCAACTCGCCTGGCTGGAATTCCCTTTAGATGACCTTTTTGTTGTATCCTCGCGCTAATCCTTGCTGGTAGTTAATGATATGTTGTAAGGCGTCTTCTCTAGCTTCTTCAAGATCGTCTAGCTTTGCGTATATTAAATCGGTAGTGAGGTTTTGCTCCCATGACTTATATTTACCTGTTGGTATCATGATTTCGGTGGGAAGTACTGTTAGGGCATTGTCCGGTCAAACCCACTAGCGTTGGTATGTCAAGCTAGTTGTCAGTTTTAGGTGTCAAAATTCAATTCTTGATTTAGCCTACTAGAGTTTAGATTTCGGAAATGGGATATAGACAGAGTAGTAGAGACCTTGAAGACGAAGACTGTGAAGACAAAGAAGACATCAATTATTCTTCATCGACAAAAGGTTAGTAGGAGTTATGAGTTTATGGATATTCTTCTATTTCTACTTTCTCTATTCTTTCGAAATATAGTCGACTACTTTAGTAGTGATAGTAGCGATTGAGATCGTGTTCTTGTGTAACATGGCTTTATGTCATGACCAGTATTTGATCCCACGAATACTGTGAATCAAGAATGCATGAGATAGATTCGACACCATATGTCCATTACAATGGTTTGCTTGCAAACTGTTAAGTTGGATATGGATGAATCTAAAGGAGTACTCTTGAGCAAAGAGCCTGTGGATCACAGCTGATCTGGCTCAGCCCAGTACTTCCAGCGAAATCCGGATTTGACCTAATTTGACCAGCAGACGGTTCCCGAACCGGTTTGCGTACCAGACTCGGAAATTCTCCTGTGTCTATTTGTTCATGAACCAGTACGTGAACCTGACATGGAGATTTCACTGGTTGTCGAATTTGGAGTATATTCTTTTAGAATTTCACTCTAAGTCAAATTCCAAACTCCTTTATCTCTTAGATGGACTTGTGTAAAACATAAATACCTTTTGTGTTCCATGATCCTCAATGAGTCAATAAGATAAGATTATCTCTGGTATGTTGGATTTCTATCTTGAAGTGTTTTTGAGCCAACAAAACACTTGGCAGATAAATTCTAAAAAGAATTCCAATTGAGATTAATCTCTATTACTTGGTTGGCAAGTTTAAGGTTTCCTTAACTTGTGGGACAAGTAATTGATTGCTTAATTCCAAAGCAACCTATCTTATTGAATGCTATAAATAGAGGTGTCTACGGACAAATACCGCAAGCATCAAGCATACGTGAAGGTCCTTAGGGAAGGTAGCGTAAACTCTTTTCACTTCGGTGAAAGCTTGTTGTGGTATAGTCATCCTCTATAGGTTGCAGCTCCTTTGGGAACTCCCTACGACTATAAAGACTTCCTTAGAGAGTTGGGAAGCACAGGTAGATTGATCCCTTTGTGGTTGATCAGATTAACCTGTAACCTCAGTAACCTATCTTAGTTCGTGTCTATTCTAAAGTCCGTCTCTTCTGTTATACGGTTATTCAAGAACTAGTTAAGTTACGTAAAGGTTGGAAAGGTAGCAACGCACGGCTGCACTCGGTGTTGTAAGACCTAGTTGGCTCCAGTTATATAAGTTCCTTAAGTGGTTCTTCGTTTATAACTGAGGTAGATTTGAATTGGGCCTTGCTTACTTGGTTTGCGTGTCAGCCTTGATTCAAGAAGTAGATTTCCGTATGACCTGGATTTAACAATCCGAAGGAAGTCATCTTGTTTATGGTAAACTGATAGAGGACAGTTACACCATAAGTCAACAGTTTGGTTTAAAACCCAGTATTGCTGACACAAGCCTTTGACAGCGGTCAAAGCAACTCCTAGGCCTGTAACGGACGTCAGCTAGGGGAATCAAGTGCGTGACGATCTGTGGGGGATCCAGAGACGTAAGGAAGGCGACAGTAGCCAATTCGCTTGGAGGGCTTGAGTTGGTCTCTGCTACATCCCAGACCGAAGTCTTATAGTAGGCTAGTGTTTGTAGTCAGTTTGTACTGGGCGGTGTTCAAAACTGGACGAGGTCCCGAGGTTTTTCTGCAAGGCAGTTTCCTCGTTAAAAAACGTTTGGTGTCTTGTGTGCTTTTACTTTCCGCATTATAACTCTGATTTATAATTAAAGCACCAAGTAGTACGTTATTGCCTAACTGTCGAGATTACTCCAGTTAGAGGTTTGGATATTGATTTTTGAGATCGGCCAGACTTTTACCATAAGACTCACGAGCCAAAACGAAAAGTTGGTAGTATTTCGGTACCCCTTCTTTTTCAAGTACTGCCTCTGTTACATATGTAAGGTGAAATGGAGTCATCCCTGTCGCCTTTCTTTGAGATGTTCGGAATGCCCATTGCTCTGTGGATATATCGGAGTTGAAGTTCCCAGCCTTATGTTGTATTGGTTTAGCAATTCTCTAACATCAGCACTTAAAAATTCTTTTGCGTTATCCGAGACTATCTCAGCAGGGACTCCGAATCGACAAAATATATTTTCCCAAAAGAAAGTGAAGACATCTCGACCTGTGTGATTTTTCAGTGCTTTGGCTTCTATCCATTTCGAGAAGTAATCAGTTGCCACGATAATGCATTTTCGCTCCCTGTTCCTGGAATGAAAGGTCCCACAATATCGACCCCCCACTTGGCGAAGGTCCATGGGCTTAATACCGAGTTTAAATTTGTCGTTGGTGCATGGATCCTTTTGGCGAATCCTTGACAAGGGTCACATCTTCGAGATATGTCTTTTGCATCAGCGTGCATGTAGGGCCAATAATACCCTTGAGTTTTAGTTCTCTGAGCTAGAGCCCTTGCTCCACTATGAGTTCCTGCTTCACCACTGTGTAGCTCTGTCATTAGTGCGACACCATCTATTCTATGAACGTATCTTAGTAGTGGACCCAAGAATCACTACCGATATAGGACTCCATCGAGGATTCTGTAGTTTGCTGATCTGGTGATTATTTTATAAGCTTCGAGTGGATTGCTTGGTAATTCCTTGGTGTCCAAATACTTTCTTATTGGTACCCTCCAATCTTCGTCTTCGTCTTGAATTGCCATTACGAGCTCCTTACTTGTATTTTCAATAGATGACTTCTGCGTTCTTCCAATCTCGAGGGAGATGATGCTTGGGTCTGTCATTTTTAAGGTAATAAATGCCAGGGCGTCCGAATGCTTGTTATCCTTCCTACATATGTGTCGTATTTTTAAATTTGAAATTTTTGCCATTAATCTCCTAGCCATTTTCTTGTATTTTGATATAACAAGTCATTTGACTGGTAACTGCCATCGAGTTGTCTGACTACGAGTTGAGAATCTGTGGTTATCCTTGCCTCCTGGATTTCCATTTCTATCATAAGTTTTAAAGTGTGAATCATTGCTTTGTACTCTGTTTCGTTATTCGTTGCTTCAAATTCTAATCGAATTGAATACACTGTGCGCTCCCCTTCTGGCGAAGTGAAGACTATTCTGATTCCTCGACCATCACCGTTTACTGATCCATCGATATATATTTCCCACTGCCGAGGGTGACATTGTTGTAGAAGGTCTAGTGGCCCATCTTCTTCCTCGATTCCTAGCATTGGTTCTTCTTCGTCGTCATCTTCGATAGGAAATTCAGCAAAAAAGTCAGCTATAACTTGTGATTTTAGTGTCGTGCGGATTTCGTAGACTACCTCGTATTGGCCTATTTGAGCGTTCCACTTTGCAATTCTTGTAGCTGCTTGAGTGTTTTTAAGGACTGATTCAATGGGTGTTTTAGTTAGTACGATGATTCGATGAGCCTGAAAGTATGTTCGAAGCTTTTGAGTTGCCACCACCAACGCTAGTAGGAGTTGTTCTAGCTTAGTGTAGTTTTTTTCCGCTAGAAAGTGTGTCCTGCTGATGTAATATACCGACTTTTCTTCTTCTCTGGTGGTTACGAGTACTGCACTAATGGCGTTCGAATTGGCTGCTATGTAGAGTCTTAAGTCTTCATCCTTCTCTGGTCGCTGTAGGGCTGGCAAACTTGCTAAATAATTTTTGATTCCCTAAAATGCAGCTTCCCTCTCATCTGCCCATTCAAACTTTTCCCCCTTTTTCAGAATACTGAAAAAAAATTCTTACATCGTTCCGAGGATCAAGCAATAAATCTACTCAGGGCTGCTATCCTCCCATTTAGTGTTTGTACATCTTTTATCGTTGTGGGAGAGGGCATATCTCGGATTGCTTGTACCTTCAATGGGTCTGCTTCAATACCAGTTTTCGTAACAATGTAGCCTAAGAACTTGCCCGAGGTAACTCCAAATATGCACTTTCCGGGATTAATTTTTATATTGATTTGACGCATCTTCTCCAGTATCTCTCGCAAATCTTCCACATGAGTTGTTGTTTTCTTACTTTTTACTAGCATATCATCTACATAAGCTTAAATTGTCTTATTCAACCAAGGACGAAAGATATTCTTCATAGCTTTCTGGTATGTGGCACCGACGTTCTTTAAACCGAACGACATTCGAGTGTAACAGAATAGCCCGGTTGTTATGAATGTCGTATGTTTTTGATCTTCTTATTCTAGAGGGATTTGATTGTATCTAGAGTAGCCGTCCATGAAACTTCAATTCGTGGCCTGATGTAGCATCCACCATCTGATCTATGCTTGGGAGTGGGTGTGGGTCCTTAAGACATGCTTTATTCAAATTGCTGAAATCGATGCAGATTTGTACTCCTTTGTTTTTTTTTTCGGAACTATAACCATATTCGAAATCCAATCTGCATATTGGATTTTCTTAATTATTCCTGTTGCAGTCATCTTATTTAGTTCGGATTCTACTACCTCCTGGTACACGTCTGCGATCTTCCTTGGTCTTTGCTTGAATGGTCGTACCGAGGGGTTGATGTCCAAGTGGTGACATGCTAAGCTCGGGTCAATTCCTGGCATCTCGCTCATCCTCCAAGCAAATACATCTGCATATTCTTTTAACAAATTCTCCAGCTCCAGTCACTGTGCTTCTCCCATTGGCGTTCCAATTTTCACGATCTTTGGTTCTTCGATGGTTCCAATGTTTACGTCCGTTGTAGGCTCTGTTGGCGTGAAATTCGGTGTCTCTTCGTTCATTGGGCTAGGGTCCTTCGGAGCTTCTTTTATGATTGCCTCGCTATGTCCCTCGATTACTTGATTAATTTCCTTTTCGATTACCTCCACATTCTGTTGTATTCGACGTTCCCTTCGATTACGCCTCGCATACCTCCTCTGCTCGACGTCCTTATCATGACAGGTTTATACTCCGTGGTGTCGCCCTTGATTTCGCCTATGTCCAAAGGAGTTGGGAACCTGAGTTTTTGATGCAATATCGAAGCCACCCCCAAGAGTCCGTGCAGCCATGGTCGTCCCAAGATAGCGTTATACGGTGACTCAATATCTAGAACACAGAATGTTGTTTGCAGTGTCATCGATCCTACGTAAATTGGTAAAGATACCTCCCCTTTTGGCTTTGAAGCTCTGCCGTTGAATACATAGATTGTGTAGTCGGATGGTATCAGTGGGGTATCTTTGAAGAATTGCCTGTAAGCTACTCCAAAGAGAACATCGACGGAGCTGCTTGGATCAATCAATATTTTTGATAATAATTTTCTATTTACGATTGTAGTTATCACCAAATGAGTGTTGCTCGAACCGTCTTCGGGAATATCTTCTGCTGAGAAAAATACTGGTTCTAACTGCCAGGGCCCAAATTTCCTCGCTTCCTCAACTAACATTATCTCTTTTCCATCTTTTCTCTTTTATGTATTCTTCCTGTTACGTTGCTTCGTGAGCTAATTCCTTTTCTCGAATGTACCATTGAATTGCAATAGACAGGGTGCAGTGCAGCTCCAGCTTGTGATTCCATCTCGATGCGTTAACTCGACGTCATATATTTGTGAAAGCGACCCTGCAAGATGTAGCCGACAAGTGAGTCCACAGTTGTTTGTGTGCTAAGGGTCTGACATGTATGACGTTTGTTGTAACTATTTCTGCTATAGGTGGTTTTTCTATTTACGTACAATCCAATTAGGTTTCTGGTCTAAAGAACCTTTTATAACTATTTTCTCTAACCGCTTTGATTTGCCCAGATCTACCTTCCAAATATGGAAGTTCCAGAAAATCCATTGTTCCTAACTTTCTCGAAAAGGATACCACTAGATCTAAAAGTTACAAACCTACTTTCCCGAGATAAATCTGATAGAAAAACCCTAAAATATCTTTTAACTAATTTCAGCAGCATGGATCATATACAAGATTTCAAGGGTATTTTCTAGAAATTATAATAACAGATTCCGAATAGAAAAACCACCTTTCTCTAAATTTTTGCGAAAATTCTTGTATTCTTCTTTTGTGAAATCTGCGTTGGAAAAAACTTTTTCATCTTGATTAGATCTTTGTGTTTCAAAGATTAGATTCCTTGAAAAACATCAATCTATCATTATGATGATTTGCTCGAAATTCTTAAGTATACTAAAGCTCAACATCTTTAAATACCTAAGATAGTGGAGCCTATAATAAGAAGAGAATGAAGAAGCGAAAGAAAAATCTTAAAAACCCTAAGAAAAAAAATTCTGAAAAATTTGAAAACCACCAAAGGCACAGGCAAACCTAAGTTGTTTTAATGAGTCCCTGTTTCTAGCGCCAAACTGTGTCGGTATAAAATCTGCTTAGAGACTTTATACCTAACAACCATTAGATTACTACATGTATTTACATATTTGAAGGGATATTCTAATGCTGAACATGATAACGAGAAAATCAAAGATCAATATCGAGATGGACTAAAACATATTCGAAGACAGGATGAAGATTAAAGCATTTATTAAACAAAGCATTTCCGTGATTACAACTACATGGATGATGTGCTTAAAGACCTGAGGAGATGGATACTAACCTAATCCCACTCAAACGTCCCAAGACTTATCAAAAAATACAACCCGTACAATGGAGATCGAGCTCGCCTTTTATAGGCAGAGCTACAAGTGGATTACAACTAATACGACAAAATACACAATCGTGGTGGTGTCAGAGGTTGTCGAGTAAGTCGGTGGTCTTCGAAATGTTTCCGAAGTTGTTGTTATCTCGGTTTCCTGTCTTCGAGATCATTAGCTAGAGGTTTCGAGTTTCCTGGTGTCATGCATTCCCGCTTCGAGGTCTTCCAGGTTGTTTTCCACTATACGCGTATCTTTCCAAATGTTCGATTGCGACAACTCACTGATGTATGAGATCCTCTCGGGTTCTACTCCGTGCTTCGCAATTCTTCACTTATTATCCTACTTCTGCTTCCTGATCCTGACACGTGTCTCGACGGACTTATACGTGTTAGACGCCCTCAGCTATAATCCACTGGACTCTTGCTCAAGAGTACTCCTTTAGATTCACCCATATCCAACAAGTGATTTGCAAGCAAACCATTGCAATGGAGAAATGGTACCAAATCTATCTCATGCATTCTTGTAAACTTAGTATTCGTGGGAACAAATACCAACATAACTCATGGTCATGTAGACAAGAACACGATCTCAATCGTTATTAGTATCTCTACTAAAGTAGCTGACTATTTCGAAAGATAGAGAAAGTAGAATAGAAGAATTTCCATAAAAGTCATAACTCCTACTAACCTTTTGTCGATGAAGAATAATTGATGTCTTCTTTGTCTTCACAATCTTCGTCTTCAAGGTCTCAACTACTTAGTCTATATCCCAATTCCGAAATCTAAATTCTAGTAGGCTAAATCAAGAATTGTGTTTTGACACCTAAAACTGACAACCAGCTTGACATACCAACGCTAGTGGGTTTGACCGGATAATGCCCTAACACCAGCCAAAAGTGTGACGAGCTGGAGTCAGATGGTCAGTTTATTCTATAAAAGGTACTTCTTTGTCGCGGAAAGAATCACACTCTCAGACTTGGGAAGGTTGTCACAGAGGAGTGATGAAGATCCCAACGAATACGTGCGAAGGTTTAGGACTCGAGCATTAGATTTCCACGAACCGCATGTGACTGAATCACAGTTGGTAGAAATTTGTATTAATGGTCTCATACCAGTCTATAGAGCATTGCTTGAGAACTTGCGCTTTAGGAATTTCTCTGAACTACATGATGCATCCAAACACTCCGCCACGAGTGCACCGACCTTGTTGGAGAGACTCGGGCTTTTTAAAAGTGAAGAGGATCGTGGAGAGAATAGAGGAAACAAACGGCTCCCAAAAAAACAACTCAACCTGCACTCTTCTATCAATTTTGTTGACGAAGGTGGCAAGAGGAAGGCCTTGCTCCAGTTGCGCCTCAAACTCGTGAGCAAGGAACCAGGCAAGATGAACGTTATGATCCTCCAGACTTTCCTTGCACCTATGAAGAAGTACTGCAGTTGCTGGAAACTTGAATCCAAGATGACGCAATAAAGCTGTCTGAGGTTAAAAGGGAGCCAACTGCACAAGAAAAGGAGAGCTCCAGATATTGTCATTTGCATCGATATGTTAGCCATCCGACTCGTAACTGTAAGGCCCTCAAGTGGGTCTTTAAGGAAAAAAATCGAAACATGAGAATTGGATCTAGGGACTGAAGGGGTTAACGACAATCCGTTACCGCGCCATCACATCAGTGGAGTTGACGAAGGACCAGTCAGTCAAGTGATTACGACTCTTGTTGAAAGTCTCTGCACACTGCTGAAGTTTTCTGAAGAACAACAAAGAGACATGTTCCTTGCACTCTACCGTGTGGCAGCCACCGCTAAGTCGGCTCCCATCAGGGCTAGGGAATCTATGGAAAGAAAATGTGAGAAGATCACTCATGCAGTCACTGGAGAAATATGTGAACAGGGTTTACTTGTCACTGCCCAACTAGGAGAGACGAAGTTCGAGAAAATCTTGATTGATCCAGGATTTGTTGATAACATGATCTCTATCGAGACACTCAAGGCAATCGAAGTTCGTCGTCGGGAGGTTGTCTATTATCCAACCGTGATTGGATATTTAGAGGGAAAACCCAAAGATGTTTGCGGGCATGTTAATCTCAGCTTGAAAATAGGGACGATGCGCACAAATGCAAAATTTTATGTGATGAAGATGAACTCAAGTTATGATATGATCCTGGGACGTGCATGGCTTCATGAGAATAAGATCGTCCCACATGCCTCCAAGGTCTCTCCCCTGATCCATCATTCTCATGGGGTAAGTATCAAAGAAGACATATTTCGTTACCTAGTCAGTTCAGAAATTCTGGCCATATCTAGGAAGATATCCAGAGAGAATGGTACAACCCTCCTAATAAAGAAGTTCATTATTCAAGGGAACTTTATCTAACGTTTCCCCATTAAGTCTTGGCTACGCTACAATTGGGAGCGTAATTTCACACCAACTTATCAATTTACTCCAACTGGGTGTGAGATGTTGCTTGGATTCCTCACTCATAAAGGGATTACTGAGAAGCGCACGCATAGTATTCATAACATGGATACGCGGAGGTGGTAGCCTTAAGAAGGTCAAGGGGATCGAACTAGCTCCCTATAGTAAGGAAACTAAGAAGCACACCTATCGGCACTTGTTTTGGAAATTATCAAGAAACGGTGTTATGGGAATGTATAAAGCTTTCAAAGCTGGGGAAAGGAAAGGACTTCTATAGTCCTTTCCCTAGTGGCTTATTACAATAGTCCTGTCCGAGTTGTAAGTGAAGGCTACCAGCGACAGGGAGGTTAAGCAAAGCTGCAACGTCTTCTAAGGTGATGGATAATTCGCCCCATGCACATAAGGATGTATGAGTAGGAGGAAACCACCTTGAAGTCAAGGTAACCAAGCCAGTCACATCATGTTTGATTTTGAGTTCTACAGAAGCTTGAATTGCACGAAGCACGCCGGCACCACCACTACCTAGCAAGCCTCGAACATGTGTATCGTTGGTGGCCAAAGCAACCCAGTTGGACCAGAGGGACGCCGGAGACAGATGTGACTCCACAATGGAGGGACGAAAATCCCCTCTTTCTATGCAAAAACGAGTTACAGTAGAGGGATTCACGACATGAAGAAGATTGGGAGATACAGCTGGAGACAAATAGCTAAATATGTGACCTTTAGGAATATGCATAAAAGGATCTTCTTTCGATGCAAACAAGTGGAAGTCATCTTCCGCAGAAGGAATGTCTTTTTCTGAACACATATCAGATCCCGCTTTGGAATTATTACTGCATGTGTCGAGTTCATTGTCGCTACTCATATTCAAAAGGATGTATATAATCCCTGGAATAAAGGGGTTCTTGTTTTCTCTCTAAAGATGAAGAAGAAAAGGGTTTCTGTGGGTGGATTTATTAAACCTACGACGTCTATATATATATCTCCCCCCTCTTTTAAGGCAAACAACTAAAACATTTAAGTTTACCCTCCGTAGCCGTAGGATCATCTGAAATTAAAACACAACCGTTGGATCATAAGGACTTCCGAAGTAAATTGGTGTTACACACATCAAAGTTTGGTGTGTGCACATTTGATGAGCACCGTCGGATTGCAAAAGTCTAACAATTTCAGCCGCTGGATCATAGGAGGATGCCGGTGTAATATTGAATTTATGAAGGGACGCCGGTGCAAATTGCTTATAATAAGTTATTTACGAAAATGCCTTTTTTATAAAAATTAAAAAATATATTTAAAATCACCATATCTTTCAAACTATATGTCGGATTTTTTTGAATTTTGTATGTTTGGAATGCCCTTTGAATTATCTATACAACGAGTATAAACAACAATATCAAAAAATTTATTTGTTAATATATTCATGTTTCACCTAAAGTTAGACATATTTTGAAGGTAAATTGAAAAAAACCTACACTTATATATGTTGCTTAGATGGTTTTAAATAACTACATAAATTTGTAACCCTTTGTACCATTCTCTATGTTTAATGAAAGACTTTAGTTTGCCTTCAAAAAAAAAAGTACAACGTTAGGGAAGAAAATAGTGTTACCGACGTGCAATGCACGTGCACTCTACTTGTGTATATAGGGAGAAAAGATGTTTGATATTCCTGAGTAAATAAGAATATCCCTGGTGATGTCGTCCGGCCAATCAGAAAGAAGATCTTACGTTACAAATTCTTTAAAAGGTATACACAATATATTAGGAGTAGAAAATATATCGGGTTCACGATAAAATATATATATATATATATATATATATATATATATCGGGTTTCCTCGATCAAATTTAGCTGGAGGCAAAGAGGGGAAGTCGTTTCTTTCTGAACGATTAAGGAAAGAGTAGTTTTGAAGTTTTTTTTTTTCTTCTAAAAATAACAAGGAGGGACCCAAGGAGAAAGTGCTCAAAAAGAGGGACCAAAAAGAGATTATCTGAAGATAGGGGGCTAAATAAAAATTTAAACGGAAATTTCATTCTAGTCACGCGTGCAGTCGCACATGACAAAACACGGAGGGACTTATGACAAAAGTGGCAGAAAAGAGGGACTGATTTATAATAACGGAAGAACACTTTCTCTTGTCAGTTACACGAAACCGACACCTATTTCAGACGGAAGTAGACTATTCTTAGGGTTTTGGCAACGATAACGACTCTTTTGTCATGGGATCGTCAAGAAAACGGGATGTATGACGGGTCCAACTTAGGGATTACTTAAGGCCACTCTCCTGAGTGAATATTCTATAGTAGTCGTTCTCCGTAAGCCTCAGTTTTCTTCACAAGCAAGTTTTTGACGAATGGTTCAAAACATATACTCAACAAGCAATAAGGTATTATTCCTCATTGAGTGGGGAACTTAATGTAGATGATGGGTTTTGAACACATTTAAATATGAGTCCCATGTGCTAGCTACTAGAGTCATTTGGGGAAGATGTCAAGTCATATAGGTCTTATTAAGGGGTTCAAGCATACATCCGGCTCTAGAGGCCACCAAAGACATGGCCACACCCCCAAGACTTGCAGATCCTTAAACATGGTTGTGCCCTCAAGGTTCATTCATTTCCAAGACGCATCCTCCTCTGGAGAGGCCTTCGTCTCCCAAGACGTGCTCTCCTTCGGAGAGGCCTTCGTCTCCCATGACGTGCTCTTCTCCAGAGAGGTCTTCGCCTCCAGAGATGTGCTCACCTCCAGAGACTCCTTCGCTTCCTGAGACATTTTCGCCTCCAGAGATGTGCCCGCCTCCAGAAGCGTGCTCGTCTCCAGAGACGTGACCCAACTTCACCAATCTGCAACCATGACTAGCTAAGCTCTCCTCGAGACCTAGTCGCAACCATGACTAGCTGAGATCTCCTCGAGCCCTAGTCCCATGACTAGCTGTGCTCTTCTCGAGCCCTGGTCGCTAATTGTGAGTCCTGACCGCTTGTTGGCAGACAACTCACTGACTAGTTGTTGTTTCCTTAGAGCCCTGACCGCTTGTTGGTTGGCTGCTGCTCTGCTATAAGCCTAGTCATTAGTGGAACTGATCCCCCACTATAGTCCTGACCGCTTGTTGGCAGACTGTATTCACTTGTTGGCCACACGTGAATAGCATACTGGATAGATGAGCTTATCTTCACCAACAAGTCCGCACACATGACATACTTCTAGGATTTACTAGAACTAACAATAATATCCCTATATACGCGTATCCACAAGATTTACAGCTGGAGAAGACTAATCCTTCGACAATCTAGCTAAAGTCTTCCTCGATAACCGCTCCACATGGTTTATCCCAAATACATATCAACAAAGCATATCTTATCAAGACTAGCTTCAACTTATCTCTTCCGTGAGAATAGCTAGTCAAGGGTACGACATCGGCAGGATCGAACTGGGTTGGTGATTCATCAATATCTTCATCACTACTAGAGGTTTCATCATCACTATAAATTTTCACCATTTTCTTCTAAAATCACAAAACCCTAGTTTTTCAAACTTTTTCCACTTTTTTCTCCTTCTTCTCTACAACTACAAACACACTCAAATGATTTTCTACTAACTATATAACTTAACTTTAATCTAATTAACTTAACTATAAACAGAATTAACTAACTAATCAACTATTAGCAACTAATGGAGAAAGGGTAAATAGTCCTTTTTGTATAAGGGATTTTCTGATTTTACTTCAAAATATCCATATTTAGCTTATTCAATGGGGCCAAATACTCCCTTATGGGACCAAATTTAGGGAGGCATGATAACGAGCATTCCTCTCCTTCTATAATTGTCGAATAACGTCATAAGGCAAAATAATCCATATAGTATAATGCCTTCTATTCATCATTGTAACTCTCAGACTTCTCAAGTGATCCTCAACAAAAACCCATTTTATCTTCCATGCATCGAAGAAGTAATGCCATATTACCATATATATATATAAAGCCAATTCACAGTGAATCATAAAATGATCAACAATTTCGATTGCATTATTACAGAGCATACACATATATATGTGATCATTGGAACTCCCATGCTTTGTAACATATACCTTGTAGGAAGAGAATGATGCAGACTAGCCCAGACAATAAAAGAGACCTTGGTGGTACACTTACCTCCTAACAGGTGAACAAGATTCCAGTCTTCATGATTCCGGATAACACTTCTTACTCCCTTTGAGTCCAAAATATTGAAAATTGGAGAATTCATGAAAACTCGGATTAGTTATTAAATTATAGGGATTGGGCTGGGCTGCCAGGGGGTAAGCTCAGTGGCTTTGGATCTGCCAGGGGCAGGTCTGGGCCTATGCCATGTTTCAAAAAAAAAAATGGAGGCTTTTTATTAAAAGAAAAGAAAAAAAAGATGTCATTCCATTTTAGTTACTCCGTTATTAGTAAAAATCGTATAAAAACAAATGTAATAATAATTTTAACTAATTATATACTAATAAAAAAACCAATAAATAATCAAAATTAACAGGTCTCCACGTTACGAGTTGAAGATGATTTCTTTTTTCCCTTATATGTATTTTATTTTATCAAGAGATGTCTAAATGGTGTTGCCGTATACGAGGAATATTCACATTTTCTGCAAGTTTTTTCTAATAACAGTGATATACGGCTGATACGATCAACTATCCACGGCACATGTTATGAAACATGTATGACCGTCTCTGGACTCAACCTGCGTATTTACTTCTTAAAAGTGGATTTATGACCCATACTTGTAGGTGCAGTACTAGGACAATGACTTGTCATGGGGATCGGAGAAAAAAGTGAGAACATAAAGGATCTTTTATTAACTTTGGGAGACAATTGGGACACTGTCAGTGTGGCAAGTAAATAGGAGTAGTTCAGCAGTGTTATCCCATTACGGGTTGGGCTATGGTTTTGCCTTTCTCTGATGTAAAAGAACCAGATGTTTCGGCAGTTAAAAAAATTTTGGGGCAGTTTGGTAGCCGACAAAACGGGGACATTTTGGGAATTATTTTTTTCAAAAATGCTAATCTACCCTTTGCCTGAGTAACACTAATTTTTATGATTAACACTAATGATAATGATTAGTACTAATGATTTCGGCTTATATATTTTTTTGTTTTTTTGGGTGAGAAATTTCTTAGGTTTTGGGGGAGAAGAAGGGGAAAAATCTTGAGCTACACAGAAGCATTTTCGGCCTACACGATAATATGTTTCTCTGGGCCGAAAATAATATTTGAAAATGGCAGCTATGTTGCTAGTTTCGGCCTAGAGAAATATGCTATTGGGTCTGGGCCGAAATTGTTTCGGCTTAAGATTTAAAATTTTGTCTAGGCCGAAACTCTCTCTGGGTTATTTTCAGCTTATAATCTTAAACTTATATATAAGCCGAAACAGTTTCGACTAATAATCTTAAATTTATATATAAGCCAAAACAGTTTCGGCCCATTCATTTCTTTTTTCATTTGAGCTGAAACTGTTTCGGCTCATTCGTGTGGTTAAAATAGCAAGCCGAAACTGGAACATTCACACACATACTAACACTGCATTACTGCAGCACAATCACACTACTTTCATTCAAACAAAATCATTTATTACTAACACAATCACACACATACAACACATCAAGATTTTGCTTCAATACATTCGTTAACAGAAAATCATCAGGTAAAA
>JAJJMA010292353.1:0-18773 GCA_023529015.1 Papaver nudicaule
ATATGGGCAGTGGAAAATTTCCTCGCAACTAGTGAAGCTAGTCTCCTGATTGCATTACAGTTGATGATGTCTTCGAGATGGAGGTGTGCACCAAAATGTGATACTCAACAAGGGAAAGGGTCTCTCATTGCAAATTGATGTGTTATCACTAGTACACAAATGATCATTTAAGACGGTTTTGTACAGTGTCCGTATGTATTCAGACACTTCCAAAAAAAATGGCCGGAGCGTGTCGAGTGTTGACGTGTTTTATATCCCTTATCGCTACTCTGGCTTAAGAGTGTCAGTATAAGGATTAACGGACATGGCCTTCCCAACCACCCGTCGCACAGAGATGGAAAATTTTCCCAATTCTAGTGGCAATACGGGTCTCATTAGACACTTGTAATCACTCAAACCGTCGTAAAGATCATCTAAAACACGCAATAATATCATTCTGAGTGTCCGTTGTATACCTTTCAGACTCCAGAAGTATTTTGAACCGTCGTAAAGATCATCTAAAACACGCAATAATATCATTCTTAGTGTCTGTTGTATACCTTTCAGACTCCAGAAGTATTTTGAACCGTCGTAAAGGTCATTTAAAACACGCGAAAATATCATTCTGAGTGTCCGTTGTTTACCTTTCAGACTCCTGGTACCATTCGAACCGTCGTAAAAATCGTTCATGGACACGCAAAATATAATTACAAGTGTCTATTCTATACACTTTCAGACTCTTAGGATAATTTGAACCGTCGTAAAACATCATATAAAAGACGCAAATATTAGTCCGAAGTGTCTATTCGATACCTTTCAGTCTCTTGGTATCCATTTGGACCGTCGTAAAATTCATATAAACGACGCAACATATTAGTCCCAAGTGTCTGTTCTGTACCTTTCAGACTCTTGGCGTCAGTAATACCGCGGCTGCATATTGATAACAGACACGCGAATGCAATATCCGAAGCAGGGTTCCACCGTACGATGTCAATAAACTGTTCTCTGATGATGGAACATCAGCCGTCCAGATACAAGCATTCTCAGCCGTCAGAAAAGATGCATTTTGCACCGTCCACGTGGTATTATCTGAGCCGTTAATTTCCTGGAAATATTTCGGATCTGGAGCCATACACGTGTCGCTAGATCTGCGGGAGATGATGGAATTTTAGCCGTTTAGATTGATACCTCTGTAACCATCCACGTGGCTGGGTAAACGGTTTTTTTGCCATGTCCCGGGTCGGGTGATAAGAATGGTTATTTACCGATACCAGCCGACCCGGACGGGTCATCCAGGGGAATATTCATGCAATTAAATTAATCTGGAAATTCATATTATTAATAATTTTTGTTTGTTTAACTCGGCTCTAGGAGTTTGCAAAAGAAAATATTACAGACCATGCATTTATCATCTTAAACACTAGTTCTTTAGTTTTTTGGATGGAGACTCCAAATGATGTTCTTCCGGTAGTGATAGCATCCTTGCTACGTTCCTCCTATTCTTTGGTTTGCCGTCTGGAGGAGTTTGATATACCCTGCGAGCCCTAAGAGACCTTTTCTTCTGTTGTGTTATCTCCATTGGATGTTTGAAACCTGCTATACGACTGTCTTCATGTTGACAGGCGCGACAGGCTTTTGATTGCTCCACATCCTGTGACTCATTCAGTAATTCCTGCGTCGAAGACAAGATATTGTCGGCTCCTGGTCTCATCAGAGAAACTTCAGCTGTTTGCGTCTCAGGCATATCCAAGGAGACCCACTCTCTTGGCCAAGCAATGGCCTTTCCAAGTGCCTTCTCTAATATTTTAATACTTCCAGTCCGTACGGGTAAACGGTAGGTAGGCATTAATACTTCATCAATGAGGACTCTGTGGCAATCAACATCTTCATTTGTTGCAGGTAACACCTTTTTTCTCAGTAATTTGAATGCTCTACCTCGAGCAACAACATTTGGATTGGAACCTGACACTCCTGACCAGATCTTGCATTTTACACCCTGCGGAAATATGTGCAATATATAGGAACATCAACAATATTTATTCAAGTAACTGTACAAACAAAAAAAAAAACTTACCCCCATATTTGGCGCGGATTGAGATTCAGTACTCTGAGATTCCAACTGTGAACCTTGTGCATTTGTTGTCTCCTTGCGCTGCCCAGATTGAGACTCCTTTCTCTGAGATCCCCTTCCAGTTGGTAGAACATTTGCTCTTTTTATCTCCTTGATTTGCCCGGATTCAAATTCTTTTCTCTGAGATACCTTTGCATCAATATAGTAGTACGTGGTAAGTAAATTTCATGCAACATATATTCCGGAAACAAAATGGAATCCATCAGTCATGACTCAAGTGAAAACACAAATAAAATTATTTTCCCTCGACAAACGAGCCAAGCAACTAACCTTGGTACTGAAGATTATATGAGATTTTGGCCAGTCGACGAAAGCGCCAGTCGCTTCTCCCAGATTATCACAACCCATATCGGCTATGGGTAAACTGAGTTTCTCCTCTAACACTTCATCAACCTGCACTAAATTGCAAACAATCTTCTGCTCTTTTCCCCCACCAACCTGAACGGTTTGCACAGTTTCCCTTTCGATATAAGCCACACCTCTAGCAACAATTTTTTCCTTTTCTTCAGAATAAAGGCTGCATGGTATACCCTGCAGATATACATGGCATATGAATAACATAAGAGAAAATACCAAAACAAAAAAAGATTAAAATGACTGGAAAAGAGAACATATATTAACTCTTCCAAATATGCCACTCTCAAATCCCTGATCTGGTACAAAAGATCTTCCTGTTTTCTTTTTTTGTGTACGTTCCCCAGTTTTCTTGAATGATTTTCCTGCTGGTATTGTCCTCTCGAGATGTGGATTTAAACGCTCCCCAGTATTGCATCGATCGGAACTGTTGCTCTGATCTGGAGATCCTTGTGAAAAGGATGGGAGACTTGGAGTATTATGCAGTACAGTAACCACAGCCCTCAGGCAAGTAATTACTTCAGTCAGTATATCAGCCATTAATCCTGCCTGCACCGCTACTTCCATTTCCCCAACCTCTTGATCCTGAAATGGTTTCGCTTTGATCTAGTAATTATGAAAAACATGTAAGGATGTACGGAAATACAGATAACGATACGTAGGAGCGACCATGTGGATGAAGCTCCTACATCCCTTTGATCATCCCGGTAACAAGAGAAAATGTCGAGTAAACTAAGACTAAGGTTAAACACCAACAAATTTATCCATCTGTTATTTTGCAATTTATCTGCGGCCAATTATCCCCTGAATCTACTAAAGTTCCCAAGTTATTAGGTAAGAGTACAAAACCCATTGGGACTGCATATATGAGACACAACTCTCCATTTCTTGCAGACGGCTTAGCATGGAAAATAAACCCGAAGATCAATTGACCAGCCAGGGTTGACGATGCCAGATATATAGAGCGGTGTATAATAAGACAGTGGACTTACTAACCGGCGAAACAAGAAAAAAGAATAAAAAGTAAACCCAGGTTGACAGCAATCCATGACTAAACAAGTGAAACAACTCTTGAATACTAACATCTGATTATATGGTATCAAAAAAACAAAGCTTCTATGGCAATATATGTTGAAGAATGGAGTCTAAAGATTTTTAGTGCATTATGGGAAATCTGGAAGCAGAGATGCACATGTGTCAGATGAAGCCTAATGTTACTGAGACAATAAGAAGAATACAACTTTCAATGAGATGAACAGTATATCCTTTTCAGTTTAATCTATCAAAAAATTATTTGCATAAAAGAAAACTAAGAAAAACACACACACACACACACACACACACACACACAAAGATATAGTAACATCGTTTGTATTCAATCGTGAATAGGTTGCAGAAACAATACCATATGCCCTATTCCCATCGGTCCTGCCTTTCTAGACACTTAACCCTAGAACATCATTTTGATACACCAACCCTTATTGAAAACAGCCTATGATTATCAGATCTCTTCAAAGCAAAAAAAATAAAATAAATAAAATAAACGAGTTCTTTCCTTCAAAAGATATTAAAAGCAACATCATGCATAATACAAAATGAGATAAAACATGACTGATATTAAATCGAGAATGGGTTAAAGGGATTATACCAGTATAAGAACCAGCCAGAGAAGAGATGAATCCCTGTGAAGAAAACGAGTTAGGAGTAGACTTATGGTTTGAGAAAAAGATAAATCTAGTTTTAATATCAGTTTTAATAACCGAATGGAGAATAAAGTAAAACTTAACTTTAAAATGGAGCCAAAACAGGGCGGGAATCATCCCGCTCTAAGAATTTTCGTTTGATTTTCATACCGCCAAAAAAAATTGGATTAAAATTTGGGGTGATTTTGATCTTCCGAGAAAGTTTCAAGATCTCGTGTAACCAATATGGTTAGTTTCCGCAAATAATTTAGAGAGAATATTGGGTGGTTATCTCCATTAAATTTGGGGAATTTGTTTCCCAGCATATTGATATACACTTCCCTAATATTTCTAACAATTTTCACTAAATTTTGGCAACAAATTAGGAAGATCCATAGGAATTTTGAATTTTTGGTTTGTAACCGCAAGACACCACCTTGTTTGATTCAAAAAAAAAAAACCGCATGACACCAAATAAAAAGAAAAAAACCGCAAGATATATGAAATGCAGAGACACACATACAAGGCCCAATACTCATGAAGGCGAACATGTCAGACATATTGGGCCAGAATCATGCAAGCCCAAGTAGTTGCTGAAAGTCGCAAAAGGGAGCCATCATAGAGGTTTGTGAAATGCAAGAGTTTTAGGGGGAAAGAGCTGTCAAACGGTCCACCGGAGTTTGACAGTTCAACTTGGTCGTGTTATCCTGAATCACTTGATCCGTGTACATCGTAGTGTGTTAATGCAGAAGGTCGTCTCACTCAGGACAGAAGTTATAATTTGATCAAGGTTCTTCAGACAAGCATTGGAAGATTTCAAGCAACTCCAAGCATCGCTAGAAGTTGGTTTTCACTTTCAACTCCACAAATCCACCACTGAAGTGTGTTTCTCTAAACACATTAGATACTTCGGAGCGCCTATGGAGCTACCTCCAACTCCCGCACACCACACTACAAGGATACTGACATGCCAACCAATGCAAAGAACTAGAGAATGCTATTTATATATGTGTGCCTATGAGGTTGGGATGTTCACAAAAACTTCCGAAACTTAAAAAATCCTTTGTACTGGTTTACAAAATAAAATAAAATGAAATGAATACAAAGCAAGAAAAAAGTAGGTCACAATTTGTGGATAAATCTGATATGAGTGGGGCTCATAAATGTGATCGTCACCCGCTAAACAATTCGGACTACTCCACATTGAGTTTTCTAACACAACGAAGTAAAACCATCCAATATTGCTAAATTGTGAAATTTGAGCCATATTGGATAAAACATTGTTTCTTTAGCTTTTTGCATGGTATCTCTAAATAAAAAACAGTCTTTTCAAACAAGAACATTAAATAACATAAGAAAATGTGCACCAAGAAGCAATTTCCAACTCTCAATGGGTATATCAGTACTTCTGCATCATTTGAAGACTGCTAATTTCATGCACATGCAAGTGCTTTCTTGGATGCTTGGGGTCAGGATTTACTCCAAAGCCTTTCAGTGATATATTCAGCGCCATGTGAGGTACAATGTGAAGGTATGGACGACATAATGCTTCTTCACATCGAGACTTCCAAATAACCAGGTTAGTTTTAGCGTCCAAATCATAACGGCATAGACGTTTGCAATTCAGTGTAATTCGCCACAGCAACACGCTGTTCTTACCAAGTGCAATAGGCACATAATGTATCAGCTGCTCTTCCTTCTTTCCCAATTCAATGCTGCACTGTTTCACCCATTTCCTTCCGCTGCATCTGGTATGTCCTCTAAAACAGTTTCTTTTCTCGAGCAACCACCAACGCAGAGTTATGTCGCCTCTATGCTGGCTCGTATAGTACAAACATAGAGACAGTCCAATTTGGGCTAACCCCAGCCCGTGAATGGGTTTTCCCTTCTTAAAGATCTTGATTGGGGGTGGTGATACTGTTTCGAGTTTCTCAGTTTGCAAATCGAAAGATACAATACATAATTTCCTTCTGTTCTCGAGCCAAAATATACTTCCATGTGCAAATATACCAGACGATTCACGTAGTCTGTACTGAAAGTCGTCTTTGTTCCTCCAACCCCTACCATCGCCAAGAGTGTACACTTGGATGACTTTCCCATAGGTTCTCACAACTTTATATTCACCAGTAGACTGACAGTACCCGAATCCTGCCTTCATTTCATGAAAATGTGGAGAAGGATATGGGTGTTTGGGTACGTGGAGGTACTCACCAGTTGATGGATTCATAATATAAACTGGATCATTACTGTGTGGTATTCCAAAGCATACCAGCCCATTGCATGAGCCAATAATATATGGGCAATTCATTTCTGTACTGCGATATCTTGATCTTAAAACTGGTTCTGGGCCGATGCTACCGACTTGTTCATGGTTGATTTGTTTTGGCATTAAAAATACATGTAGACAGTAAGGCGTAGTGGAGGCCGCAAATAAGAGACCCAATCTGTTTTCACCAAGCACTACCTGCCATTCCTTGCACACGGATTTGCAGTCGAGAACACTTTTTGATGTTGGTAGGGAAGACAGGATTTTAGTAATGATTTCCGAGGGGAGCCTATTCATGCTTCTGAAGTCCTGCAGTATTACACCGAGACAAATCATCATTTTTCGCTTTACGCAGTTGTGGATGCAGAAATATTTCTAGGGTAATATTAAATGGCTAGTTAACTAGAGACAGGCACAAAACAAAAATGGTGAATAAAAATGATGAATAAAGATGGTTGTAGGAAACCGTAGTTGGTTACCTGGATCTTGCGGAGGAATCTTTCAAACGGTGCTCTAAACCTTTTGTATATTTTAAAATCTCTTTCATTGCTGTTATCGGGGTGTTCTTCGTGCTCGATAAGCATATTATCCAAAAAGTCATCACCTGCCATAACTTACACTGTGTGCGTACAACAAAGGTAGGAATATGAGCTCGGATGGATTAAGTTCTAAAAGAAGGTTCACAAAACAATTTGTGTTGAAACTCTTGCAACAATTAAAAAGCAAATTTTAGATGATATGAAATGAACCATTTTTGCTTGATATCAAGAAAAAACCATGGTAAAAAAGAAATGAATGATTCTACCAAATCATAGCTAAACCTAACAGGGAAAGCACCACATGCAAAAACAGTATCTAAACATATTAGCAAAAGTACCATTGATTCATATAACTTAACCCTAAAACATTATTTTGATACAAGAACCGGATTGAAACAGCCTATATATGATTATCAGTTATTAGTTTAAAAAAAATACAGATTATTTCCCTTAAAATATATTAAAATCAACAACATGTATAATACAACATGATATAAAACATCACTCGTATTGAATCGAGAATGGGCTAAAAAAATAATACCAGTATAAGAACCAGCCTGAGATAAGGGATGAACCACTGTGAAGAAGATGAGTTAGGAGTAGAGTTGAGGTTTCAGAAAAGATAAATTGAGTTTTAAAGTAAAACTGAACTTTAAAAAGGAGCAAAAACAACAGGCGGGAATTATTCCGTTCTTGGAGTTTTCGTTCAACTTTCAACCCGCCAAAAAGAAGTTTTTGGTTGAAATTTTGGGGGGTTTTAAATTTCGAATTATTAAGAGAAAGTTTCTGGATCTCGTGTAACCAACAATGGTTAGTGTCCCTAAATAAATCAGAGAGAATATTATATTTGGTGGTTATCTCCATTAAACTAGGAAAGAAGATGAATTTAGAATTTATTTGTGAGAAATTGATTTATAATAAACCAAAAAAATGATGAAGATTTACTAATTATTTCTCCTAAAAAATCTTAGGAAATACTTATATTTTGTTACATTACCAAATTAACATAGAACAGAAATGGAAATTGAAGCTTGAATTTTGGTTATAACAAAACTTGACATGTGTCGCAACACTATTGGGTTGACACATTTGGCACATACAATTTGTGGCACAGACGATACTCGCCCAGGTACACACTTCCCTAATGTATTGCGCAGGAAGAAACAATACAACTCTGAATGGGTGTATCAATTTTTTTGATAAGCAGAACAAATTCATTGATGATTAAACAACTACCAAGTTTTGATCTTTTGCTAACACATTACTTGCTAAGGAAGGAAAATTATAAGAGCAATCTAGGAAACACTTAGACCTCCTACAAACTTAGAGATGCCATCTGCTACCTGGTTATCATCTCGACTAACAACAGATAACTGACAATAATCAAAAGCAGCACTTAGAGAAAGTATTACATATATGTTTTCCCAATGAACCTAGTTTGGGCCACAAGTTAATGACTGAATAACAAGTTTCCCATTGGGTATATAAGTACTTCCGCATCATTTAAGACTCCAAACTTCATGCACATGAAAGCTCGTTGTTAGATGCATATCATCACAACAGGTGTCAGGTTTTGCTCCAAGGCCTTCCAATGATACATTCAGCGCCATGTGAGGAACTATGTGAAGGTATGGATCAACTGTATCTTCACGTCTAGACTTCCAGATAACCGGGTTATTTTTTGTTTCCAAATCGTAAAGACAAAGACGTTTGCTCGACATTGAAATTCGCCACAACAGGACGCTGTTCTTACCCAGTGCAATAGGTTCATAATATAACAGGTCCAGTTCCACCCTTCCCAATTCAATGCTGCACTGTTTCACCCAATTATTTTCCCTGCATTTAGTATTTGCCCTCAAACAGTTTCTTTTCTCGAGAATGGGTGACCACAAACACAGAGTAACGTTGCCTTCATGCTGACTCATATGATATAGACATAAAGACAGTCCAATTTGGACCAGCCCGACAATGGGATGTACATTCCTAGGGATCTTGATTGGGGGTGGTGATACTGTTT
The DNA here is from genome assembly GCA_023529015.1 of Papaver nudicaule. Lineage (NCBI taxonomy): Eukaryota > Viridiplantae > Streptophyta > Magnoliopsida > Ranunculales > Papaveraceae > Papaver > Papaver nudicaule. The sequence continues at coordinate 8,969 of JAJJMA010292353.1, forward strand.
CGAATTTCTCAGTTTGCAAATCGAAAGATACAATACGTAATTTCCTTCTGTTTTCGAGCCAAAAAATACGCCCATGTGCAAATATACCAGACGATTCATCTAGTCTGTAGTCAAATTCTTGGTTTCTCCAACCCCGACCATCGCCAAGAGTGTACACTTGGAAATTCCCCATGCCAATGGTTCTCACGACTTTATATTCACCGGTAAACTCACAGTACCCGAAACCTGCCCGACAACAATATATAAAAGGACCTGCAAGTTTGGGGAGGTGGAGGTGCTGACCCGTTGATGGGTTCATAATATAAACTGGATCATGAATACCGTTGTGTGGTATCCCAAAGCATACCAGCCCATTGCATGAGCCAATTAGAGTTGGGCAGGAATTTCTGTGCGATGCCCTGTAAAGAGATTCTGTGGCAATGCTGCTGGTTTGGGCATGGTTCATTTGTTTTGGCATTAAAAATACCTGCATATGGTGAGGTACACTAGAGACCGCAAATAAGAGACCCAATCTGTGTTTCGCGAGCGCTGCCTGCCATTCCTTGCACACGGATTTGCAGTCGAGAACAGTTTCTGTTGTTGGTAGGGAAGACAGGATTTTACAAGTGATTTCCGAGGGGAGCCTATTCATGTTTCTTGCTCTTTTGTGCAGAGCCTGAGTCTGTTGACAAAAAATATAAATATATATATATATATATTTGGTCATACCTCCTTTGAGTTCGATTTAATGATGAAATACACACGCAGGGATGTACGGAAAAACATTTAAAAATATATATATAAACAAAAGAATCTAACCTTGAATTCTGAAAGCTTATGTGTCACGAAATAGTTCCAATGTTGTTTCTTCTGGTTTCTGGGATCCATCCGCTCCAAAATTTTGGTATGCGAAGCTATGTACTTGTTATAAAATTCCCTTCTGAACTCTTGCAATATTACACCGAGACAATTCATCGTTTCTCCTTTTGCGCACTCCTCGGCGTCATAATATTTCTAGGGTAATATTAAATGGCATGTTAGTGCAGGCACAAAACAAAATTGATAAATAAAAATGATGAATAATGATAGTTGTAGGAATCAGTAGTTGCTTGCCTGTATCTCATTCCACATTTTATCCTTTGCCTCCTGGGTCACATACTTCCATTTTAATGCCGGGAGTCCGACTTCTCTCATGACCAGGTCACGGAGGAATCTATTGAATGGTGCTCTACGTTTGGTTAAGATTTTTTTTAAATCACAATTAGGATCATAGTAAGGTATCTCCTCGTCACCCACCACATCAATTATATTGCCGTCCTCGGGGTATTCTTCTTCTACCTCGATAAGCATATCGTGGAAAATGTCCTCTTCAGCCATAACTTAAACTGTGTACGTACAACAAAGGTAGGAATATGAGCATATATTGACTAACTTCTAAAAGAGCGGTAACAAAACAACTTGTGTTTAAATTCTTGCAACAATTAAAAAGCAAATTTTAGAAGTATCAGGTTTATATATATGAAATATATAAGAGCAAAAGTACCATTGATGCATATAACTTAACCCTAGAACATTATTTTGATATACAAGAACCGGATTGAAACAACCTATGATTATTAGTTATTAGTCAAAACAAACATTTTATTTCCTTTAAAACATCACTTGTATTGAATCGAGAAAGGGTTAAAGAGATAATACCAGTATTAGAACCAACCAGAGAAAAGAGATGAGCCCTGTGAAGAAGATGAGTTAGAAGTAGACGTTTCAGAAAGGATAAATCGAGTTTTAAAGTAAAACTTAACTTTAAAATGGAGCCAAAACACCAGGCGGGAATCATCCCGCTCAAGGATTTTTGTTTCATCCCGCCAAAAAGAAGTTTTTGGTTGAAATTTTATACGGTTTTGATCTTCGAATTGTTAAAGAGAAAGTTTCTAGATTTGTGTAACTAACTATGGTTAGTTTCCCTAAATTTTAGTTTCCAGCTATAATAAATCAGAGAGAATATCTCCATTAAATTTTGGTAACTTTTTCCCTAAATATCGATATACATGTCTCGAACATAATGTAGCACGAACAAGATAAAAAAGGCATTGGTAAACGTACAGATTCCAGTTTGTAGTATCATTTAGAGCAAGCACTATGGTTCTCTATTTGGGAGAACTTCTCTATTGAATAGAGAAATGCAACCACTATGGTGCAAAATTTCTCTATTCAATAGAGAAATTGGTTGGCTTTGCTATTGCCTGCTACGGATCCGTAGCAGGCAATAGCAAAGCCGAAGCGAGACGGAAATCCAATTCCCGCAGGGCGGAAATCCAATTTCCGCACAAAACTTTTTACGGAAATCCGATTTCCGCCCAGAATTCATGCGGGAATTGGATTTCCGTCCCATAAATAATACCGTTTGACCTTTTTTTCCTTACACCCCCTCTACACCTCAACATCCAACCATCCATCTTTCTATTTTTTCATGACCGTCAGATCCCCAACGACTCTTTTTTTCAAAATTCAAAAAAAATAGCCGTTGGGATCTCTTCTATATAAGAAAATTCACTCTCTTTGACAAATCCACCCCAATCAATCTTGTTTCCATTGATTCATTCTTTCTCCCTTCAAATTTTCAAATTTTTTTCATCACCAAATCAAAATGGCGACCAATTACACCAAGTTAGAAGATCTAGCAATTACTTACTCTTTCATTCGTTGCCGAATGAATGGTATGGTGGGAGAAGTGGAACCTTGGCAACCGGCGTTTTGGATTCGTGTTTTTGATGTGTTCGTGAGAGTTTCAAACAATCCAAATGGTAGAGATAGAAAAAGAATTAGAAGGCGATGGAACCGCATTAGTGGAGACATCTCCGAGTTTTGTCGAATTATGAGAGCTATGTACCAAACAAATACAAATGCGTCACCCGAAGAATTGGTCACTCTATCTCTTGCTCGATATTATGAGCTCAATAACCGGGCATTCGTGTTTGGTGAATGTTAAAGATCGAGGATTTACAATGATGTGTTATTAAGTGTTAAGAGCAACGTGATGGAATCTATTTGGCAAGATATTAGTAGTTTTTTTTTCATCTTTGCAATGTAGTCATGTACCAATCAAGTTAGCAAAATAAAAAGTACTGATATATAACCTTCCTTGATTAGTGAACGCACCCTTTTGATTTCGTGGGTTAATTTGACTCCAAACTGATCAAAATTGAAATTTTGTGGGAGAAGAAGAAGAGAAAACGAGGAAGAAGAGAAACTCAAATGAGCAGCAGGTCGCAGGTTTTCTGTCTAAAAACCTCTTCTTTACGGAAATCGGATTTCCGCAGGTCAAAAGTCAAGCTTTGACTGGGCGGAAATCCGATTTCCGCAGAATTTTTTTTACGGAAATCGGATTTCCGCCCAAAAAATCTGCGGAAATCCAATTTCCGTCTCCAAATAGCTAAGACCACCGTGGTTGCCATTTTTTCGCCATTTCCGCCTTTCCCTTTCTCTATTCAATAGAGAAGGCTTAGGCAACCATAGTGCTTGCTCTTAGAACAATCAAATTTTATTACACAGACAAGCGGTAGTAGATTGAGAAATGAAACAAGTTTTAATTACTAATAATGTACTATAAAGGAAGGGTAAAATGAAAAAGAAAACAACTCTGAATAAATACTCTGCTTAATTTCAAACTCACGTTCAAGCCTACAAGGAAACACGCGGCCCACCGGATTTTCCACCAAAAGCCATCAAAGAAACATGGGTCATCATGTGAGGAGTAACCACAATATCTGTCTGCCAGGGAATGTCTCCCCCGATTTCCTCTAAATTTCCGGTGGATGAATGGTAACACATTAAACGGCGCCTTTTCCACAATAAAATTTTATCATCATCTCCAAAAGCAATCGGCACATACCGTGGACTGGAGTACTCTAGCCACGGAAGTAGTATGCTCTTCTTGATCTTCCAAGTATCATCCTCGGTCACCAACCAAAAATCTACACGAACTCCTTCCACCGTGTGGTGAGTGTAGTAAACACACAGACGGGTTCCATATAGAATCATCCCAACTCTGGCCTTCTTTTCCACATATAAACCCTCGTTGTGATATGATGGTAGACTAAGATCCCTAAATTCCTCCCTACTCACGTCGAAAGATTGTAATTCCATCTTCTGTGATCGGGAACACCATTCCAACCAGTAAAGATGGCCCTGTGCATATAAACCGGTTTTACGAAGAAAGCTATACGGGCAATAACCGGTGTACCTCCAACCCCTCTTGTCCCCAAGGGTGAACACTTGCACCATGCAATCCTCATGAATACGGAGTACCTTATATTCGTCAGAATGTTCGCAGTACCCAAAACCCCCTATTACATTTCGGCTGGTGCCAGAAGTTCCCCCAGAAAAATATGTAGGATGTCTGCATATTCCAGGGAGGATAAGTTGCTCACCTGTGGCGGGGTTGATGATATAGATAGGATCTCCTGAGCACTCATGCCGAACATACAGACAGACCAACCCATTACAAGAGCCAACAATTTGAAAAGTATGTTTGGGATCTCCTGTTTCAGGGTCAATCTGTCCAGTTATTACTGTGTGGAAGCTTTCCACTGTAATATGTTTTGTGTAGAACATTTGTGTACTATCGCCTTCATCCAACAAAACATGTCGTCCGTTATTTGGAACGGCACTGAAAAGAAGCCCAATCCTTTTGTTTCCGAGCATGCTTCTCCATTCTTTGCAAACGGCTTTGCTATCAAAAACTGATTGTGTAGTTGGAAGGCAATCTAAAATCTCGTGGACCAAGTCTTGGGGCAAGATATTCAAGTGTGTGGGCGAGTTATCCATTGTGGTTGCTGGAGAAATGGTACATCACACTGATGGTGGGGTCATATATAGACTTGCAATCCAAAAGGCTTGTTTGACACGACTGTTGGGAAAAGACATGCCTGGCGGATAAAATCAGTTATGCACAGTATGCACGTTCAGTTTGTTTCACACGACTGTTGGGAAAAGACATGCCTGACAGATAGGATCAGTGAAGCATTTGCACGTTCAGTTTGTTTCACACGACTGTTGGGAAATATAAGGTGTTGGAAATCTTGCAACAATCAAAGTAGATGTATCAGTAATAATATGTAAACTATCGAATCTCAAAGCAAACCCTAAAAGCTTCTACGAGGACAGAGTCGCCTGTTCAACAAACTGTCCTTAACACAATAGCTCGCGGGTACACTCAAGAAGAGTGATGCTATACCCCTACAGCGAGGATGTGTCCAGGATAAACTGCCCGATGTGATGAATGTCAGCACAACAATCACCACCCAATCATGAACTTAGCAACAGAGGAGGAAGAAGATAAAACCCAAAGAGATAGCCGCTTCTATGTCTATATAAATCAGAGTTTTAAGTCTACTTTTATGGAGAAAAACAAAAGAGTTTAAGAAAGGAAAAACACTTATTATCGTGTAAAACAAGTTTTTTTTTTTTTGGTTTTCATAAAACAGATTTTCTTTCCTTGTAAAACACTGAAATAATAAAAGAAATATTTTGTAAAACTCTAGAAAATATTCTCAATAAATATATGAGCTTGTGTGACATACACGTGCGTCAAGACACAACCAAAGGTAAGTGTCTTCAGCCCGCCCGTGTCCACCCATATATAGATAAGTAGTGACACTTATTATATGGTGGCATCCATCTCTAGTTACCCGAGGACCCGGGGCTAGCCCAGTGGTTCCTCGTTGGCTCCCCATAGGGGAGACCCGGGATCAAATCCTGACAGAATCAAAAAAAAAAAAAAAAAAAAAAAAAAAAAAAAAATCCATCTCTAGTTACCCAGAATGGTACTAAAGATTCATCTTTCATTCACCCATATGAAAATGAGTAAGCATCCATAGAGACCAATAGGTTCTACGATCAATTCACACCAAGACCAAAAACTCAAGTTAATAAAAACTTATTTGAAAACTCATTTTCTCCAACATTAGGTAGGTCACAAAGAAGTGTCATTTTCCCGTTAAATTATACTAACTACATCCACATTGGGTTTTCTAATACAAAGAAATAAAACCATCCAACAGTAATAATGCTAAATAGTGAACTTTGAGCCATATTGGACAAAGCTAGCATATGCTACCGGAATAAAAATCATCTAAAACATTACTTCTCTAGCTTTCTGCATGGTGTCTCTAAATAAAAAGCTGTCTTTTCAGACCAGAACATTACATATGCTAAGAAGGGTGCACAACAAGAAGCAATACTTAAAAATTTCAACTCTCAATGGGTATGTAAATACTCCTGCATCATTTGAATACTACTAATTTCATGCACCTGGAAGTGCGTTTTTTATGCATATCTTCACAACATGGGTCGTGTTTTGCTCCAAAGCCTTTCAGTGACACATTCAGCGCCATGTGAGGTACTATGTGAAGGTATGGTTCTAGTATATCTTCATGCCGAGGCTTCCAGATAATCAGGTTAGTTTTAGTGTTCAAATCGTAAAGACAGAGACTTTTCTTGCTCATCATTGAAATTCGCCACAACAATAAGATATTGTTCTTACCAAGTGCAATTGGTACATAATATAGCAAGTCCGGTTCCTTCTTTCCCAATTCAATGGTGCACAGTTTCACCCAATTGCTTTCCCTACATCTGGCATTTGCTCTCAAACAGTTTCTTTTCTCGAGAATGGGTGACCACAAACAGAGAGTAATGCCGTCTCCATGCTGACTCATATAATATAAACATAAAGACAGTCCAATTTTTGCTAGCCCGACAATGGGATTCACCTTCTTAAGGATCTGTATTGGGGGTGGTGATACTGTTTTGAAGATCTCAGTATGCAAATCGAAAGATACAATCCTTAATTTTGCTGAGCGATCGAGCCAAAATAAACGCCCATGTGCAAATATACCAGACAGCTCATCTAGTTTGTACCGAAAGTCTTCTTTGTTTCTCCAACCCCTACCATCGCCAAGAGTGTACACTTGGATTTTCCCCTGGTCATAGGTTCTCACAACTTTATATTCACCAGTAGACTCACAGTACCCGAAGCCGGCCTTCACATCAAAATAACATGGAAAAGGATATACAAGTTTGGGGAGGTGGAGGTGTTCACCAGTTAATGGATTCATAATATAAACTGGATCGTGAATATTGTTGTGTGGTAATCCAAAGCATACCAGCCCATTGCATGAGCCAACAAGAATTGGGGAGAGATATTTGTGTGTTTTAACATTTGCGTGAAAATCTATTGGGCCAATGCTGCCGGTTTGTCCATGGTTGATTTGTTTAGGCATTAAAAATACCTCCATGTGTTGAGGCATAGTGGAGGCTGCACATAAGAGACCCAATCTGTGTTTCGCAAGCGCTGCCTGCCATTCCTTGCACACGGATTTGCAGTCGAGAACACTTTCTGATGTTGGTAGGGAAGATAGGATCTTAGTAGTGAGTTCCGAGGGGAGCCTATCCATGCCTCTTGCTCTTTTGTTCAGAGCCTGAGTCTGACAAAAAAGAATAATCAAAATATATTTGGTCTTTAGCAGATAGAACTTGACTAAAAATTAGAGAAAGGTTTCTCATCAGTGTCTTAGACTAGACAAATAAAAAAAGACAATAAACAGAAATCTAACCTTGGATATCTCTGAAAGTTTATATTCCACGAAATGGTCCCATGATACTCGATCCACAAACGTCTTGTACATTTTGGGAACTATTAGCTCCAGGTTTTCTTTATGCGGATTGGGAGCTATAAACTTGTTATACAATTTCATTCTGAAATCTCGCAGTTTTTCACGGAGAATATTCATCGTTTTTTCCCTTGTGGACTCGTCGATATCATAACATTTCTACAATGATATTTTATGGCATGTTAGGAACAGGTACATAATAAAAATGGGAAGAGTATTGGTTGTAGAAATCAGTAGTTGCTTGCCTGTATCCTCTTCCACATGTTATCCCTTGCCTCCTGGGTAACATACTTCCATTCTAACCCTCGCAGTCCAACTTTTCTTCTGACCAAGTCGTCGAGGAATCTATTGAATCCTGGTCTATTGACAAGCATATTGAAAACCTCATCCTCTGCCATAACCTAAACTGTGCACATACAACAAAGTTAGGAATATGAGCTTATGTTGATTAAGATCTAACAAGAGCGTTCAAAAAACAATATATGTGTGTAAATTCTTGCAACAATTAAAAGCAAATTTTAGATGTATCAGGTTTATATATGAAATAAAATATAAATACGGCAAACAATATTCTGGTTACTCGACATCGCCGTTTTCCAAAAGAAATAGACAAAATCAAAACAGATATGAGAACATGATACGAGAACATGATATGAGATATCACTTGTATTGAATCGGGAATTGTTTGAAGAAATAATACCCGTATTATAACTAGCCAGAGAAAAGAGATGAATTGTGTTTTAACCCCTCGGAAAAAAAGAAGAGGTAAAATCGAGTTTTAAAGTAAAACTTAATTTTTAAAATTGAGCCAAAACACCGGGCGGGAATTATCGCACTCTAAGAATTTTCCTTTGATTCTCATCCCGCCAAAAAAGTTTTTGGTTAGTTTCCTTAATTTTTAGATTTCCACTCAATAAATCAGAGAGAATATTCGGTTGTTATCTCTATTATTTTTGGTTTTTTTTTTTTTTTGGCCAAAATATCGATGTATACTTTCCTATATCTCTAACAATTTTCACTAGTTTTTAGCAAGAAATTAGGAGGATCTATAAAGAATTATGAATTTCCGGTATGTAACAGTAGGACATAAGAAACGGATACAACATGTATGAGGGAGCAGGATAAAAAGGTAAGTCACAATTTCTAGATTAATCTGCATAGGGGTGGGGCTTATAAATGTGATTGTACACGTAAATGATACGAGTACTAAACTAATTGTTTTTTTGTATGCAACAAAATAAAACTCCAGTACGAATAATATGAGAAACATCGTCAAGTTTCGTGCTTCGACGAAGATTCTCGAATTATTCTGATACCCTGTTAGGAATAATACAAGATCGTCAGGTTTTATGCATCTGCGAAGAATCTCGACTTATATATTGTGAGTCAAAATCTTTGTGTGAACACGAAACCACTCCCTTATTTGCCATACTCTACGCCAGTATCTTCTTCAGACGTGTGCATGTGCTTCTATGAGCATTGGACATTCATTTTTCCTTCCTTCATTGAGCATGTGTTTCCTTGTTTTAGTACCAAGTCGCTCGTTCTTGGACTTATGATTCCTTCCTTAGAATATGTTCTCATAACAAAAAGATTTAGAACCTCTCATACATGAACGCGACCTTCACTGAAGCCTCTCAATGGTGTCACTCAGTCGACTTAATGGGCAACAAAGGCAGGAAGATACGTTCATCTCGTGCTTCGGAGAAAAAGGCCTATCGCGAGAAAAGGAGACTTCTGTACCCATTACTTATGTACGACTCAACTTCACTTTTCAGGTTGGATCTTTAAGGGTCGCATGTTACTAAAGGCGAGTTTGGTATTGCAGTGAGTTTTATAAAAGTGATTTTCTGTTGTGCTGTGTTGTGCATTGCTGTGCTGTGCTGTGAAAATAAAGCAGTAGGACGTTTGGTAAATTATAATGTAGAAAGTGCTGCTTGACTAACAAATTGTAAATTTTGTTTGGTAAATTGTAATGTAAAAGTGCTGATGATGTAGTTAATGACGGAAATAGACATGCTTTATTTTTTTTTTTAGAAAGATACAATATAATTATAATAAATTGTATTTTTTTATTCTAAAATATTTAAATAAATATAAATGGTGATTATCTTATTTTTAAAGAAAAAAGAGTGAAAAAATTGAAATAGGGAATA